>CM035410.1:128299395-128589395 GCA_020310875.1 Ceratopteris richardii | reverse complement strand
TATGTGTGTGTAAATATGTATGTATTTGTGTGTTTGTGTGTGTGGTTTGCATGTGCCTATGTATGTATTTCTGCCTATGTCCACGGATGTGCATGTGTACATGAATGCACATTCCCATTCGCATGTGTATTTGTATTTGTATATGTATTTGTATATGTATACATACTATACATGTGAACATGTATGCGTATGCACATTCTTATACAGGTAAACTTACACTATGTATATGCATACATCATGTATGAGTGTTTGTCTGTATGTAAATACAAACATTAATTTGGTGACTATGTACATCTGTGTGTACATGTATATGTGTACATGTATATGTGTACTTGTATGTGTATGCAGATGCACAATTGTAGTTGTATACATGCATATAACTGTAAGGGGAAAATCATTTCATGTTGCAAATGCAATAATTAGATTGCACCGTAGAGGACTTGAACAGGTATAAAGAATACTATATGTAGTTAATGCGTTTGTATTCTTTGTTGTGTTCCATGACGGACTTCACCTGAAAAAATGAAGAGGGCTAAGGTAAAGATCATCACGTAGGACAATTTCAGGAGTTCCATATATTTGGGCAGCCTACCAATAAAATGGGGAAATCAAATATTTGCACAATCTATCGATCAAGCCCTGATAATTGAAATATGTCGAAAGGTATAACTATTTTTATAAAATCTAATAAGGAGACAAATGTTGAGAATGATAGAAATGTCCAAAAAAGTAGTAGGTTTGAAAATAAGTTTCTAAACGGTATCGATTACAATGACATCTATTTTGCCAACATTCATGAAGCAACAAGTTAGCTTTTTTAGAAGAAATAAAGTCTCATAAATTTCGTTGAGCATCCATGATGAATAATGTTAGAAGAAATGCGAGCTTTAAACAACTTCAAACCAAAAAACATCAAAAAACAACATAGATAGAGACTCCGCTTAAGAAGTACCTGAATACTTGTTAGAAGAGTGTCTCATTTTGTCATGTCCAATATATTTTGTTCAAGAGTTAATTATCTTTTTCACACAATCCAGAACATCGTGTATGAGTACGAAGACAAATTTAAAAAGAGTTTCGTTTGAGAAGCTAGCAGTGTCCTCTTTGTAAAATGATTTTTTGGCAACAAAAGTGAAAAAGGGAATCCATTACCGTTAAGATAAAACGAAAGAGAAATTCATCACCGTTAAGATAAAATGAAAGAGCATGTTTGCATATATACAAGACTCCGAGGGAATCACACAAATGCATTAAAAAAGGTATCAGTATTATGATATTTATAACCACGAGTAAAATTGGAGATCACAAAGCACCCTAGAGGAAGAATGTGTTGCTTTATGTCAGAAGCACAATTACCTCAAGGTATCCTTAGAGACATTTGTCATTCCCATTGATTAACTGCAGATCTTTTAAGAGTGATCCTAACGGATAGTCAAACAAACATACGACTATCTTTTCTTAAATGGAACTGGGCTACGAAAGGAAGTGTTACAAGAAGCAAATAGATGATAGCAATGGAGATATCGTCCATAGATGAAAAGGAATTCATGAGTAGGCCTACGATTTGGGGAACCCTAGAAAAACACCCAAGAGAATTGACGAGGAAATTAACAAATGAATTGTTTTATTTCAGATGCAACCGTTTCACACATTCATTTCTTGTGAAGAAGGTACAACCATAGAAATGGAGATATCGTCTATAGATGAAAAGGAATTCATGAGTAGGCCTACGTAGATGGGGGAGGCCTAGAAAAACACCTAAGGGAATTGACAAAAAAAATTAACAAATCATGTTTTATGCAAACGTTTTACACATTAACCAGACGATCAAACTTAAGGAATCCCTGAAGAGTAGAAACCAAGGCCAAGGTAAATGGAGAAATAGTGGACGGACATATAAGAGAAAGAGAACCTTGGTAAGGAACATAATAATGATTTGTTGTACTTCAGTCGCAAACATTTCGCACAAACATTTTCTTGTGTTCTTTCACGATAGGAGAATAAACCTTGTGGATTTGATAATCTTCATCTTAGCAGAGCTACTCAGGTGAAATTACTTTCGTAGTTCACAGATTTTTGCCTGATCAGACAATGGATCCTTTGCACTCGTCTTTCAAGTTTAATGTCTCAATTCAAAGTGATTTCAAGAGAGAGAATAAACTTGTGGATTTGATAATCTTCATCGTAGCAGCTACTCAGGTGAAATCACTTTCGTGGTTCACAGATTTTTGCCTGATCAGACAATGGATCCTTTGCACTCGTCTTTGTAAAGATCCAAAGTTCCCACAACATACTCGAGGCCTCTCTTTCGTGTCATAGGTCTTTTACTCAAACGAAGCTCTTTTTAAATTTGATTTAGACTGGAAATATACTAAGAAGTATCTGCTCTTTAGCTGGGTCAAACTTTTTCGTGGTCCCAGTATTCTCACCTGTGCAACCATTAATGCAGCCATAAACTGCAGGACTCACACTGATCTATCAAGTTCCTACTCTACATAAGAAAAAAGCAAAGCTGACATGCCCATTCACAATTCATCACACTAACCACATTAGACAGATGCATACATCTTTCAAAACCTCGACTACTACCACAATCCCACCAAAGAGAGCTAAACATTTAGGAAAAAAGCAGCACTTACAATACCAGTAATTATCCTTAAATCATACCTTCAAGATCAGCCAACACTAGGTGCTAATATGTCCGTAATAAAGCAAACGGCTACAAGATCAAACTCAAATTCATTATGAAATAAAAAACATTCTAGTTCGGATCCAGAAGAGACCAACTGTGAGAAACAATTCCTCGCACATTACCAAACATCCTCAAGGTCAATCAGATATGTCCATCAATGATAATAATCCCCTGAAACATAGTTCCAGGCAGACAGTAATGAACATCTTCTGAATCCGTTGCAATATCAACTTCAATATCACCTCACTACTTGATCCTAGATACCTGACAAGGATACAAGTACATACAGTATGAAAGCAACACATCAAGTGCAAGCGATAATGCTTGCAATTAAAGCAAGTGGCTACAACCTCAAAGTTCATGTTCATCATGAAATAAAAAACTACCTAGTTCTGCTCCAGAACAGACCAACTGTGAGAAACAATTCCTTGCACATTACCAAACATCTTCAAGGCCAATCAGATATGTCCATCAATGATGATGATCTTCTGGAACTATATTTCAAGAAAACTGGAATACAATGCACTGCGATTGGAGCCACTTTTTCACTGCAGACTCTGAAAAATTACTCCCCCAAGTGTATCCACACTACAACACAACTGAAATATGTGAAAATTATCGAATCTCACTCTGGAAACCCATCTATCCATTGGTGCCAAACTCCAAAAACCAATCATCAGGGTGATTTCACGAAAGAATTGCAGCTCAAAGCGCCCCTCAAGCACTTCCATCTAGAAGAAACCCGAACATAAACTTAACAACAACTCACAGGGAATGGTAAAAGAGACATATTGTCCTCATCTTGCCACAACCCTAACAAACGAACAAAAGGGAGCAGTCTTGCATAAAATTACTTCCAGTTTTTTTAGCTTTTCAAAATCCTCAAACAATTTAATCGTGTCATGGAGGCCGCATCCACAAGCAGTAGTCAGTAGGACATAAATTAGAAGCAACAGTCCAAAAACTGGGAAGGGGAGAGTGCCATCATGCTATGAGAATGCAAACCACCAAATGTTTCTACCCCAATAAGCAGGACATATAGCCCTGCTAAGTGGAACATCAATGCACATTCAATAGATGAGCCTCTCAATCATACCATAAGGACATCCCTCAATTTAAAGTCAGGGCATCATTGTAGGCTGTGAAACTGAAAAAGAACACGCTAAATACCCAGAAATTTAAGATTCAATATTTTATTTTACAGCATCAGAACCAATATGCATGTTCAAATAGATAACAAATCAAAAATCAGCACAACTGTACATTATTCATCTAATTTCAACAGAGTTAACTGACACATTTTTACTTCTGTAAATGTCAGATCAAAAACTAATACATGGAAATTAACTGCCAACTATTTTGCTGGTGCTTGCTAAATAAGAAATATTAATTCAAAGCATATTGAAGACATCGTTCGACATACACTGTCACATTACATTGTCACATCAAATTCCTCAATATGTACGAGGACTCGGTGTTTGTGACCACAATATACTTTAACACAGGAAGCAAAAGGAAAAACTACAAAACTTAAAATGGTACAGTGCTAGTTGAAAGTCAATCCGAGCAGCAATTAGCACAGATTGCTCAGCTCACATTCACTTAGCAATATATCGTAACTAAATCCACTTGGCAGTACATCATATTCCTCAATATGTATGAACACTTTGTTTGTTATCGTAATCTACTTTAACAACACAGGAAGCAAAAGGAAAAACTACAAAACTTAAAAAGGTGCAATGCTAGTTGAAAATCTATCCGAGCAGCAAATAGCACAGATTGCTAAGCTCACATTCACTTGGCAGTATATTGTAGCACAGATTGCTCAGCTCACATTCACTTACGGTGAAAATGTTTCAGCTCTAACCCATGCATCAGTATGGAATGAAAATAGGCAACAACAAGTCATGGCCACAAAATATAAAGAATTTAACTAAAATGACAGAATATCTACTAGAGCGAACTCAGAAGATATACTGAACCTCTTCCAACAGCATTCATTAGCTGCATTTCACTGTGTATATCAAATTCAAGACTACGTATCGATAAATGGATTAAGGTTGTAAACAGAGAACCAGTGCAAATAATTTTTTAATGACATGATCAACGCTGTAAAGTAAAGCAAATATATTCCCAAAACATACATGACTAGTAAGAACACACTGTAGCCAAATACTGCTGACATTCCCTTCTCCTAAGGGCCAGGTAGGCTACAAACCTATGTCACATGCAAGAAGTTGACAAACTTAAGTGATTCATCAAACAAAACTTTCCATCGTTCCATTGCGCTAATGAAATAATATACTTGTGCTCCACAACCACATTCAAAAACACAATATGGAAGAAAACGATGGACTTGAAACAGGGAAAGAGAATGTAAACGTGTGGCAGAAAGACTATATACTCAAAAAGTCCTAAAAAGTTGCATACTGACACCGAACAAATTCTCCCTCTTAACTCCACAACTGATGGAATGACAGATGGCAACCCATTTGCATAGACGTGCAAGCTCGTAGACCTTTTGAAAGAGGAAGACATGAACAGATGACATATTTGAGACCGCACTTGGCCCCATGACGTCACCGTATCCAAATTCAATAATAGCTTCGAGGTACAGAAGGATATCCAGGACCTTCAGCCTGGTTGGTGTGCAGAGAATGTAATGGACCACTTCGAGAAGCCTGTGGACGAGGACTCTGCGAGCTTGCACCAAGGCCCAGAGGAGATGTAAGAGTACCAGGAGTATAGGAAGTCTGCTTTAGAGGACTGTGAGATGTTCCACCGAGGCCAAGTGAAGATGTAAGAGAACCCGGGGTGTATGCGGAATCACCCCCTAAAAAGGACGAGCTACGCATACCAAGAGAATCAAACCCACCGTACGATGGTAGAGTACTTGGCTGCAAATATGAATGGCCAATACCATGTGCGCTTCCTGACAAATACGCAGAGCTGTAAGATGACGAAATAGACGAAGGGTTTGTTATATCATAACCAAGAACAGAGGATAACGGTGCTGGTTCTTCCCTGCTCTTGCTTGAATCAGCAAGTTTACATTGAAGCTGTTTGCCTTCAAATTCCAGTACGGGCTCATCCAGACACTTCCTCGCACCTTCTACTGTCTTGAAAACGAAAATTGCAAAACCTTTACATTTTCCCGTTACTTTATCAAAACCTAATGGCCCCTCTTCGATTTCCCCAAACTGGGAAAAAAACTCAAGAAGATCACCACCCTCGGTGGACTTTGGAACGTTGCCCACGAATACTTTCCTTAAGACAGTGCTTTCATTACCATATTGCGGGCCCGCTGTGATGTAGGAAGCAGCACCCGAAAGCTGGGAAACGGTCATCCGACCTTCGATCTTCTTGCTTGGCTCTTTAAGCGCACGGATGCAGGCATCCCTGTTCTTGAACGTGACGAATCCGAAACCCTTGCTCTTACCTGAGCCCTTGTCGCTGATAACAACGGCTTCCTCAACAACCCCGTATTTTCCGAAGGCGCGCTTGAGAACATTACTGTCCGTGGTAAAATTGAGGCCACGAACAAAAACCTTGCGCTTCGCAGGATCCTCATCGTTGAGCTTTCGAAGCTCCTCGAGAGCATCCGGATGTGTAAGAGCGACCTGCTTGATGATGCTCGCAAGCTGCTCCTTGGAGAGAGGCTCCACAAGCTGCTCTATATCCTCGGCGGAGGGAGCATCTTCCTGCGCCTCACCGTTCTGCTCCTCGACCTTGCGTTTCTTCTGCTCCATGGCTGTCTCGACGCGAGCAACAGCAAGAAGAGCCCGACTAGAAAACCCTCAAAATTACCAGTGCGCACTAAAGGCCTCTTCTCAATATGAGATATTTCTGGTGCCGAGGACTCTCGAGCATGAATTATATGCCAAAGACAAAAATTTGACGGTTTTTCCCCACAACTCCCCATTTCCTTTCATTTTGTAGCTTTTTAATTTGTCTATCTATCTATCTATCAAGTGCCCCCTTTGCCAACATGGAAGAGCCTTTGCCAACATGGAAGAGCTTTTGCTTATGTGTGCAAGAGCTACTAGGAAAAAGGTGTTCCTATCATTTTAGGATCACAAGAACATTTCAACTACTTTGGAGTCTAATTATTGATCCTTTGAAGCCATTCAATCAAGCTCTTCCTCTCAAAGGAGCACTATATTGTGCTCTCCGAGACTAGACTATAGAATATTATTGGAATATGTTTTTGATTACAAGATCACCCATGCAAAGGAATATAGTACAAGAAAAGGTAGTTGAGATAGGAAGTCCAACAACGGAAGATTATTAGGTATGAATGTATGAACTAGAACTATTCGGCATGAATATGTGAACTAGAAAAGATACATGAGATCCACATTTTGAGATCATAGGTATGAAACATGGTCTCAACATTACAAGATCTCCCTTGATGGAGATGAAATAGTTACAAGATATAACTAGACAAGATTCCATACTATGAAATTACAATATGACAAGAGAAGATATCTAGGAACTAGACTGGATAAGATTGGAACAAGGAATAAGGCAAGAAAAAGATGTGTGAATGGCTTTTTTGGCTTCTTTGGTCAATAGAAACTTTGCATTTCTTATAATATTGATAAGTGTTGCAACTACTTTGGAGTAATCATTGATGAATATCCTAAAGAGATTGGGAAAATCCTAAGAAGCATTATACATCATGAGCACATAAATGTATTTCCAACCAATGATAGTCTTGATTTTCTTGGAATTCATGAAAATCCCTTTTTTTTGAGACAATGTAACTCAGAATTCAACTTTTGACTAATGGAAAGAGAATTTGTCTAGTTTTTCATAGAATTCAACTTTTGACTAATGGAAAGAGAATTTGTCTAGTTTTTCATAGAGTCCTCTTTTTTTGGTTTCTATAGAACCATTTTTACATGATGTTGATGCTCCTCTGGTATCTTTTCAGAACATCAATATATCATCTAGATATATGACTATGAAATCATCTAAATATTTCTAAGTGATCTACTATTTTTACAAAAATGTTGCTTTCTAAGCGATCTATTATTTTTATACAAAATATCTAAAATACTATCTTTTAACTATCTTCAAAAATATCTAAATAAAACCATGTGTGTTCATGCCCTCATGATTCTTCACCTGCTAAATCAAAACACAATCGCATTAAAAACCTCAAGAAATTAAAATCCAAATAACATTCCATTATTCTATAAAGTATAACAAAAAAACCTCTTAAAGAGTGAAAAACGTGCTCCGATGATCCTAGTGTGTTCACACACATTACTACCAAAATCTATCAACAAATCCCCTTGGGAGTGATGCGGTGAACAAGGAGTTGGCACTCATGTATAAGGAAGTGCCAAGCTATGTGGAATCAATCCACAAGAGGAAGTAAGCCCAAAGCTTTGTGGAAAGCTTCAAACTTTTCCCTAGGTAGAGCCTTTGTGAAAATATCTACAATGTTCTCTTGTGTGGGCACATATGCCAAACTGATCTCTCCAGCAGAGAACCTCTCCATGACATAATGATAGTGCATCTTAATGTGCTTAGTGCAAGCATGGAAAACAGGGTTCCTCGCAACTTCCAATGCACTCTCACTATCAGTGAAGATGGTGGTGGTAGAAGACTGGCTAACACCCAAATTAGCCATAAGGCATTTGCGCCACACACACTCAACAATCACTGTGAAAGCGGCCCTATACTCAAGCCTCACAGCTAGAAGTGGCCATAGTAGGTTGCTTCTTGCACAACCAAGATATGCATGAGCTACCAAGCATGAAGCAAAAACCACTAGTGGACACACGAGTGTCATAGCAATGAGCCCAATCAGAGTTAAAAAAAGCATCTAAATCTAGCAGTAGTGATCCCCCTTGGGATAAAACAATCCAAGTAGCCAGATACCACTCAAGTAGCAAAATATGTGCTTAACCGCCTGCCAATGCTTGACACATAGGCAATGCATAAACATGATCATTTGTGAGACAATAGACTAAATATCTAGCTGAGTAATGCATAAGTAAATCAAGCATCCAACAACCTTATGATAGAGAACAACATCAAATGCATATCCAACATCATGAAGACTTAGCAATAAATGTATTTCCATAGGAGTGGTAATAGGTTTGCAATCTTCAAGACCAAAATGTTGCAATAATGCGTCAATATATTTTGTTTGACATAAGCTAATTGTCATTAACTTGCATAAATTGGATGCCTAAATAATGATGCAAATGCCCCGAATCTGAAATCTCAAATGAGGCATGCAAATCAACCTTAAAATCAGCAATATGCTTCTCATTAGGACAAGTGAGTAGCATCTCATCAACATAGACAAGAATGATTAGAAGCACATTGTTTGCGCGCTTAACATATAAGGTGATCTCAGTTGGTTTGTTCTCAAAACCATGTGCAATCAAGTAGGCATGTATCTTTTTCATACCAAGCAAGTGGTGCTTGCTTCAAACCATGTAATGCCTTTCCAACTTGCACACTTTTTTTTCATGTCTGATATGAAAAGCTTCTTCCTAGGTATAGCATCCACTAGAGAGTGAATGAGTACATATCCACCCATGCAACTCCACCCATATTTATGCCAAAGGTCCAAGGGGTGCATGTCTTAATATTCATCCATGTGTTCTTCCAAGTGTCCTTCATGTGGAAACTTTCCAAAGTAAATCACGTGGCTTCTATTTCAATCGAAGCCTTTCCTTCACGTATTTGTCAAGGTGTCACTCAGGAGAAGCTTTTCCCAAGACTAAGGTTCCATTACCTTAGAATAATAATTCCTAAGGTAAAAACCCTTCAATTGGGACATAAATTGAAATAAATTACCAAGGGTTAAAACCAAGAGCATAGGTTCCTACTTCAAGGGTCTAACCCATTAAATTAAACGAAGGGTTTCCAAAGATAAATACCAATATCTGAGGATCTAGCCCGAGGTTTATACAACATTCTTCCAACTACATATAGTTCTCTTGGTTGGAACCCATACATTAACATGAAAATACTATACTCACTTGCAGAGTGCTTAGCACTATTGTAAGAAAACTCTACTAATGGTAGATAGTCTACCCAATCAGTTTGGGTAGAAGATACATAAGCTCGTAACATATCCTCAAGTATTTGATTGACCCTTTCAGTTTGACCATCCATCTGTGGATGTTCTGTAGTACTCATGTTTAGCTTGGTTTCCAACCTACTGAACATAGTTCTCTAGAAATGACTAGTAAATTTTCTATCTCTATCAGACACTATATCTTGAGGTAGCCCATAGAGTTGGTAGGGATGTTCTATGAACATTTTAGATAACTTTGCAGTTTTTACTATAGTATGAGTAGGTATGAAACGAGCCACTTTGGTCAACCGATCAAGTATGACCCAAATGGCATCATGGTCTTTTTGGGTTCATGGCAATCCCATAATAAAGACCATGGAAATACGTCCCCATTTTTCATTGGGAAATTCCAAGGGATGTAACAAACCTCCTATCTTAAACTTTTCAGCTTTATTTACTTGGCACTTTGTACATTTAAGTACATAATTATGTATATCTTTATGTACACTTGGCTAGTAAAATTGTTTTTTGATTAATTAATAAGTTTTGTTGATTCGAGGATGTCCAACACTTGGGGCATCATGACATTCAAACAAAACTCTTCTCCTAAGTTCTTGATCACAAGGGATACATATTTTCCCCTTGTATAATAGATATTCATCTTGAATACTATAGTGTTTAAACTTATCTTCATTTGATAAGTTTGTATTTTGAGTTGAAACCTTCCGCCGGGCTTCTTTAAAGCTTATATCTTCTTGATACTTGACTTTCATTAATGTTACTAAATTATTAGAAATTTGTATAAAACTTAGAGAATTTAACATTGGCATTCTACTTAATGTGTCTGCCACGACATTAAACTTCCTCTTCTATATCTGAGTCATAGTCAAATTCTTGAAGTAATTTGGCCCATCTCGCTTTTCTACCTGATAGCTCATATTGGTTTGCAAACCATTTAATACTTGCTTGATCAAAAACTATAGTTACTTTGGAACCACACAAGTAATGTCCCCATTTTTTTAGAGCATACACAATTGCATAAAGCTACTTTTAATAGCTAGAATAATTTCTTTGAGCTTCGTTTAGCTTTTGACTTTCAAAAGCAATTGGTCGACCATTTTGATTCAAAACAGCTCTTATTGCTAGATCACTAGCATCTGTTTCAACTACAAATGGTTCCTTTGGATCTACTTTGGGTTTAGGAAGTTAAAGTAAATATTTTCATTTTTTGCTTTCTCCTAGACCCCAAGGTCAAGTCTTGGTCGTGAAGGTCTAGGAGTCTTAAAGTCTTCTTTTTTGAAAGTGCCTAACTTTCTTTTACCTCTTTTAAAGTTTCTAGTTTCCTCAACAAGATGAAGTGGTCGTGTTCCAGTTCTAACATGATCCTCGTATATATGTGCTAACTTTATAACATCTTCTAAGCTTTTTGAAGCACTTCTCTTCACTTCATGTTTGATCTGCTTGTCGAGTCCACGGATAACACCTCTAAGTTTATGAAAATCATCTAGGTTTTGAAGTCTTGAGTACTATTTCTTGATAATGAGAAATGTACAAAGAAAGGGGATGTCCTCCTTGAAGGACTTTGTTCTATTCTTCCTAGTTTCGCTCATCTTTGTTTTCTGGTAGGAATTCCTTTTTAAAGAATTCTTCAAGTTGGTTCCAAGTTTCGAGGATTCTTTGAGCCTCTTTTAAGCTCATCCACCATTTATAATTCTTAGTTCAAAGTGACAAACTTGTTTCTAAGGCTTGATAGGCTTCAGGGGTGTTTTCTAACTGATGTAAGTATTGCCATTTTTCCAAAAATGTCAAGATTGCATCCTTGTTTCCGTCTTTATATTTCCTTGAGAACTGAGGTGGTTTTAAGTCTTTCATGAAAAAAAAGACTCCTAGACCTAATGGAAGTGGAAGGAAGATTTAAAGTTACTTCATCAGTCTTATTTTTTAAAGACAAGTTACTATGGATTGGTAAAGGAGCATTTGGTCTTTTACTCGAGGATGGGTTCCTTGGTCAAATGGACAAGGAACCCATTTGGGCAGGTAGGGGTAAAGTTGGACAAAGTGTATTCAAAATTTGTTCCATCTTCCCTTTAACTTCATTAATCAAAGTATGAAGGTCCCCATTTCAAATTGGATCTCCTTAACAATGAACATATCTACTTGGATATCATTCATCTTCTTGTACAATCCATTTAACTCTTTATAAATATTCACTTCTTGTCTTTCCTTCTGTCCTATTTTAGGAAGACCCGGAGTGTATTCTAACTGTCTACCCCCTTTCTACAGTGCATAATCTACTTCTTGTCTAGGTATGTCTAACAACATATTGTTAGCTTTAGAATCCCCCATTGAATACTTTGGAAATCAACTGGAAATGAGAAAACATCATTCCTAATACCAAAGGAAAAATAGATGGAAATAAATTGAGTACTTCCCGGATTATTTATGGAAATTCCTTCCAGTTGTAGGTCGGTTTGGGCCACCTTAGACGATTCACTATTCCTCTTACACATACAAAGTTTAATATTCATCCATCTGTCCTTCCAAGTGTCCTTCATGTGGACACTTTCCAAAGTAAATCACATGGCTTCTACTTCAATTGAAGCCTTTCCTTCATGTACGATTCAAGATGTCATTGTTGATAGAATCTTGTAGACGCACATACACAAAGACAATAGAGTAACGAAATCTCACAAAAGCATACACAGAATAGAGAGAGACAAGAGACTGGACACAAGATTGGGTATAATCTCTCCCAACATACTCTGATGGATGAGTCTATCAGAGCATGTGTACTTATAGGTATTTTTCATTACATCCTGAATCGAAGTTACATCAAGGTGGTGCTTCAAAAAGCGTGCATTTACAAAAAATTGCCTTTTACAAATCATCACTTTCTAAGCAGTCTACTATTTTTACAAAAATTTTGCTTTCTAAGCAATCTAGTATTTTTACAAAAAAAAAACTATCTTTCAAATATCTTCTAAAATATATGAGTAGATCCACACGCGCTCACGCCCTTATGATCTGGAAAATTGGAATTTAATCTGATTGTGAATGATATGCAAAAATCAAGTGGTCATAATGTGGAGTTAGTGATGTCTTATGAATCCATCGAGATTCTTCAAGTGAGTGATTTTTTTCTTTAACTAAATATATATGATATTGCTTACCAGTGCATGTAGTAATAACATCATAATCAAGTATTTTCTTTGGAACTAAACTTTTAGCATTCTCTTGGAGTAAAGGAGGATCATCTAAAATAGGAGTGAGTGGTAAAGTTCCTTTAAAGGATTTCAATAAACTAATATGAAAAGAACTATGTATATTTCGATGAGAAGCTATGTCTAATCTAAAAGCATTCTCATTTATTTTTTGAATAATTTGGAAAGATCCATAATGACATGTGTTGACGTCGATAAGACAAGAAGCTTGAAAACTAAGCTGCAGAACTTTGTCATGTCACAACAAGAACTAAGCTAGAGTGATGTTAGAACACCTCTATAATCATCAATATCTTAGCAAACTTCTTGAAACTGAAAACTTCACAATTTTGTTTAGTGAAATTCAAAAAAATTCACTGTACAGGAAACTTCGCCTTTTCTTCAGGCTTCAATACTGATCTCGTTTACTTCAAAACTTTACAATTATGTGCTTGATTACTGTTAGATAATCTTTCAGCCACTTAACTATACTAAAATTGTGTTTTGAACTCACCGGAACTCTACCGGACTGTCACTGGAATCTCACTAGAATGTTACCTAAATGTTATCGGAATATTACCGGACCAACTGCAATCCTGTTTGTAGTTACTTCAAATGACTGTAGATGAAGTAAGAAAGTAATACCTGAGCTTTATTCAGTAGATGAACTCTATCTGAAGTTTGAGAAAAAACTTCACCAGTTTTGGATGTCTTTGCTGTCAGACACAGTACTATGCGTACATGTCCTGTTTCACACAATTCTTTTGATCAGCTTGTAGTTGAGACTACTGGCTTCAAGATGAGCTATCACTTATGAAAACCTTTACACTGTACTGCGAGATCTAACTTGCAGAAGTACCGTAAAATGTGTCCTGAGATAACTGTAACTGTTAACTAACTTTCACAGTAACATGAAATCACTTAGATTTCTTCACACAAGAAGAATGCGCTCAGATCTTCCACATAAACATGTGTTTTCTATTAGAGAAGATGTGTACAAAATGGCTTAGCCTTCCTTTGTTCATAGCCATGGAAAACTCTCCTGTGCTGAGTAGTTTCTCCTTCCCATCTCTCTCAGATGAATACTCGACTGTTCAGGTTCTATTATTCATCTCTACATATGCACACTTGCGTCTACTATACATCCACTATTTCTTATCTCATCTAAGCACTCTCTCAACTCTCTTATATACATTTTTGATCTGAGATTCGTAATTCTGGAAGTTTCTGTGAACTACATTACAATCGTGAATTTGTCCCTTCACTAAGGCTTTGATTTTTCTGAATTCTTTGTTTTTGCTTCTCTTCGTCTTTCTTCAACCTTCATACATCTTCATGTCTTCATGTCTAATTAGTGAGTGAATCTTCAACAGCTCCCTCTCAATCACTAATTAGCATCTTCTGATCTTTCATATATTCTTCTTTTCTTTTATTCCTGCCATTTCTTTGAATCTGCTTGTCTTTACTCCGTCCAAGCTCTTTGTCAGAATATCTGCAATCTGATCTTTCGTAGGAGTGTATACTATTTCAATCTCCTTCTCCATTACCTTTTCCCTCAGGAAATGATATTGAAGCTCTATGTGCTTTGTTCTTGCATGAAATACTGGATTTGCTGCAAGATATAACGAACTCATATTATCTCCATGTATGATAGGTATACCTTGATCAATACCCATGCTTTTGAACAAGGTCTGCATCCATATTACTTCTTTAGCTGCTTCTACAAGTCCTTTATATTCAGCTTCAGTTGACGATAAAGCCACTGTATGCTGCTTCTTTGAACACCAGCTGAAAAGTTTATCTCCTAGGTATATCATATACCCATGTGTTGACCTTCTGTCATCTTGACTTCCTGCCCAATCAGAGTCACTATATGCTGTCAGCTTTATATCTGATGTAAAAGGAAAATATAATCCTTCCTTTATAGTTCTTTTGATATATCTAAGAACTCTTTGTCCTACAACCCAATGTTGATCCTTCGGACAATGCATAAACTGTGAGAGAACTCCTACTGCATAACTAAGATGTGGTATTGTTAGCGTAGCATAAATCAAGCTTCCCACTAAAGATTGATACTTACTCATATCTTTAAACTTTGCACCATCATATTTGCTGAGTTTATGATTTACCTCGAGTGGTGTTGAGGCTTCTTTGCAATTCTCCATGTCAAACTTCTTCAGTAAGTTTAGGAGATACCTTTCTTGTGAAACATATACACCATGATCTGTATATGTAACTTCCATTCCAAGAAAGTATGATAACTTTCCTAGATCACTGATCTTGAACCCTTTTTCAAGCAATCTCTTTACCTCCTTGATTCCTTCATCTGAGGTACCTGTGATTATAATGTCATCTACATAAATACAAATGTAGATCATACCTTCTTCTATTCTCTTAATGAGTAGACTTGCATCTGCCTTTGAACTTTGGTATCCAAGGTCATTGAGATACTTCACAAGTCTGTAATTCCAAGCTCTTGGAGCTTGCTTCAATCCATAGAGTGCTCTTCTTAGTCTGCAAACATGATTTGGGTAACTAGAACTTACAAACCCTTCAGATTGTTCCATGTAGACTTCATCTGATATATATCCATCTAGAAATGCATTCTTTATATCCAATTGACTTAGCTTCCATCCTTTTGATGCTGCTATAGCAATCAATGTCTTTATGGTTGGCATCTTTGCCACCGGACTGAATGTCTCATCATAATCTATGCCATGTGTATGAGCATAGCCTTTGACTACCAGTCTAGCTTTGTATCTGGCTATTCTTCCATCTGCAAGCTTTTTAACTTTGTAAACCCATTTATTTCCAATCACTTTCTTACCATTTGGTTTTGGAACAATTTCGCAGGTCTTATTCTCTTCCAGCGCATTGAACTCCTCCTTCATTGCTTCTTCCCATTTTTCCTTACATTTTGCTTCACTGTAATTCTGAGGCTCTTTATCCTCTTAAACTAAGTATGCATAGTTTTTCTTAGTCAAATAAGAAGTATCATAGGAATACCTTGTTGGTTGTTTCCTTACTCTGTTTGACCTTCTTGGTTCATATTCTTCATGTGTATCTGAATACACTTCTTCATCAAATCTCAGTCGATCTTCATTTCTCATAGTTGATCCAATCCTGGATGTACTTGCCTGCATATGATCTTTATCTCCATTCACCTGCATATGTGATTTACCTTTTTCAATTCTTCTTTATTCTTCTTCAAGTGTTTCATCATTATGCTCTTTATCTGCATACTAGCTCTTTCCTTCATCAAATGTCACATCTCTGGAAACAATAAACTGTTTTGTTAAAGGACTCCATAACCTGTAACCCATCTGCTTTTCATCATATCCGATGAACACATATTTTTCAGCTTTTGGTTCAAGCTTATGTCTCAGTTGTGATGGTACACAAGCATAAGCAACTGATCCAAACACTTTACAATGATCAAGTGTTGGTTTCTTACCCCACCAAGTTTCATAAGGGGTCATTCCATTTAAAGTTGTACATGGTCATCTATTTACCAGATATGTTGCTGTATTTACAGCCTCAACCCAAAGATAATTTGGACAATTCTTCTCCTTTAGCATTGCTCTGGCAAACTCAACTAGAGTTCGGTTTCTCCTTTCTGCTACTCCATTTTGTTGCGGTGTATACCTGCAAGTTATTTCTCTTTTGATACCTGCATTCCACAGATAATCATTGAATTCTCGAGAAAAATATTCTCCTCCTCCATCAGACCTTAGTCTTTTGAGTTTCCGTCCTATAAGTCTTTCAGCATATGCATGAAAATGCTTGAAAGCTCCAAACATT
The DNA here is from genome assembly GCA_020310875.1 of Ceratopteris richardii. Taxonomy (NCBI): domain Eukaryota; kingdom Viridiplantae; phylum Streptophyta; class Polypodiopsida; order Polypodiales; family Pteridaceae; genus Ceratopteris; species Ceratopteris richardii. Next base: position 128,572,657 of record CM035410.1, on the reverse strand, counting down.
TCTGACTTCTCTTTTAAAACATAAAGAGTTATCCATCTTGTTGCATCATCAATAAAAAGAATGTAATACCTTGAACCACTGATAGATCCTTCTTTTGTCGGTCCCCATACATCTGTATGTATGAGCTCTAGCAAACCATCATGTTTGTACTAACCATTCTTCTGAAATGGTAGCCTGTGTGCTTTTCCCATCTGACAGGCTTCACATTTGTGAATCATATCTTGATTCTTCATATTCGGTAATCCTCTTACGGATTGTTTCTCCACCATTGCTTTGATTCCTTTTTCGTTAAATGTCCTAATATCTTATGCCAGAGGTCCAATTCTGTAAACACTTAATAACCATGTGTGATCAGGGCTTGACCAACATTCCCTTGCACTTTAAGAGTAAAAAGTCTACCTTCCTTTTTACCATGAAAAATTTGATTGTATCCATTCTCTGGATCTTCAACAAATACTCCTTCATTTGTAAACCTGACTTGAAAACCTTTTTCTACTATCTGTCCCATGCTGATCAGATTCTTCGGGATTGTTGGAACATGCAAAACATTTGTTAGGAGGTCAGCTCCATTCTTGCACTTTACTTTTCCAATTGACCTTACATTATGTTTTGTATTATCACCTGCTTGTACTGTATGATTTGAAATTCCTCCTTCCAGTTCTGATAACAATTCTATATTTCCTGACAAATGATTTGAACAACCAGAGTCAATATAGAATACCTTGAGATCTTCATTCTCTGACATGCTTATCGAGTTCATCATCAACGTCGTATGATTGTCATTCTGTGATCATTTGCATAGTTGTAGTAGGTAGTGTTGTGAGACTGATTCTGTCCCCAAGTTCTTGCTCCAACCATATCCACCTCTTTGACTTTGTCTACCTCTCTGATATCTTCCACTTCTGCCTCTGCTATTGTTATTCTGATTCTGACTTGATCCTTGAGAATTATGCAAGCAATCATGAGCCAAATGATTGCTTAATCCATAGATCCAACAAGTCTTCTTGTTGTTATTTTGATTACCTCTTCCTTTTGTATTACCTCTGCTTTTACTTTTGACGTTACCTCTTCCTCTTGCATAATTTGCTTGAGTAGTCATCTCCTCTTCATCTTTTTCTTTACCTTTATCACCTTTCTTCTTACTCTTTGCATACATAGCAGAACTTTGTCCTTTATCTCCATCTGTCTTCAAATCTTGCTCAAATGTTAGCATTAGTCCAAGCAACTGATTTAAATCTGGTACAAAATGATTTAATGAAAGTTCAGTTGAGAGTACAAAAGGTTTCCACCTTTCATCTCCTCTCAGTCCTGCAAGCACTTGCGCTCTTAACCTGTGGTCTTCAATATCTTTGTCAATAGATCCAAGACTGTCTGCCAAGTCCTTCATCTTAGTGACATAATCACTAATGCTTTGACTTTGTTTTTTCTTGAACATTGTAAATTCTGACCATAAGCTAGCCTTCCTAGCTTTACTAGTGTTTTGGAAATGATCTTCCAATGCACTCCTTACATCTTCCGCTTTCTCCAGACCTCTAATGTGTGGTAGTAGATGATCTGCAACGGTATTGTAGATATATGCTCTTGCCATTGCATCTTTCTTCTGCCACAGCTTCAAAGGCTTCTAACTCTTCTTTCTTTGGTTGACTATCATCTCTAAAAGTTGGCTTTTTTTCTTCTCCTGTCACATATATCATTAAGTCCTTACTCATAAGTAAGGCTTCCATTCACATTACCCATGCGGGATAGTTATCTCTGTCCAATTTGTCAATAGAAATGTGATCTGCCATAATCTTCTTGTTTCTGTTACTGCCGGTGAGTATAACGTTAAAGGATTTTACCTTTTGTAAACCTCTACCCTTGAGAATGACTTTGGAATGCTTCTATGATGTCGTTTGTTGTTGATCTCCTCAACTTTCACCTTTCTTGTGAAGAATTCTTCAAATTCTTTTCTATCTTTACTTCCGTTTACTCTTGAGAACCTTTTTTGCTCTTCAGAACCTTTTCTGCTCTGATACCACTTGTTGACGTCGACAAGACAAGAAGCTTGACAAACTAAGCTGCGGAACTTTGTCACGTCACAACAAGAACTAAGCTAGAGTGATGTTAGAACACCTCTATAATCATCAATAGCTTAGCAAACTTCTTGAAACTGAAAACTTCACAACTATGTTTAGTGAAATTCAAAAATTCACTTTACAGGAAACTTTGCCTTTTCTTCGGGCTTCAATACTGATCTAGTTTACTTCAAAACTTTACAATTCTGTGTTTGATTACTGTTAGATAATCTTTCAGCCACTTAACTATACCAAAACTGTGTTTTGAACTCACCGGAATCTCATTGGAACTCTACCGGATTATCATCGGAATCTCACCAGAATGTTATCGAAATGTTATCAGAATATTACCGTAACCAACTGCAATTCTATTTGTAGTTACTTCAAATGACTGTAGATGAAGTAAGAAAGTAATACCTGAGCTTTATTTAGTAGATGAACTCTATCTGAAGTTTGAGAAAAAACTTCACCAGTTTTGGATGTATTTGCTGTCAGACACAGTACTGTGCGTACGTGTCCCTTTTCACACAATTCTTTTGATCAGTTTGTAGTTGAGACTACTGGCTTCAAGATGAGCTATCACTTATGAAAACCTTTACACTGTACTCCGAGATCTAGCTTGCAGAAGTACCATAAAACGTGTACTGAGATAACTGTAACTGTTAACTAACTTTCACATTAACATGAAATCACTTAGATGTCTTCACACAAGAAGAATGCGCTCAGATCTTCCACATAAACATGTGTTTTCTATTAGAGAAGATGTGTACAAAATGGCTCGGCCTTCCTTTGTCCATAGCCATGGAAAACTCTCCTATGCTGAGTAGTTTCTCCTTACCATCTCTCTCAGATGAATACCCGACTATTCAGGTTCTATTATTCATCTCTACATACGCACACTTGCGTCTACTACAAGCGCTTCTACATCCACTATTTCTTATCTCATCTAAGGACTCTCTCAACTCTCTTATATACATTTTTGATCCAAGATTCGTAATTCTGGAAGTTTCTGTGAACTACATTACAGTCGTGAATTTGTCCCTTCACTAAGGCTTTGATTTTTCTGAATGCTTTCTTTCTGCTTCTCTTCGTCTTTCTTCAACCTTCATACATCTTCAGGTCTTCATGTCTAATTAGTGAGTGAATCTTCAACAACATGGTGCATGTTTAACCTTAGGATGTTGTGAAATGTTTTTCAATGGTCTTTTAATTATTCATAACCATACCAAATCATTTTCATTAAATTGTTTAGCTACTTGTTTCTTATTAACATTACACATGTAACATTCTTGACTCTTCTTAATGTGCTCATGAACATCATGAAGTGTAGAAATATGATTTTGTGTAAAAGAATCAGCCATAGGAATATCAGTTTGAGTGAGAGTCATGGGAGTGGGAAGCTTTTTACCATAAACAATTTCATACAATGCACATCGAGTAGTGGTATGCATTTGGTATTATATGCAAACTGTAGTAAAGGATTTTTCTCATCCCAATGACTTCGATTATCTAAAGAATAGCAATGCAATAAATCTAAAATAGTACTATTAGTAGCTTCACTTTGCCCATTACTTTTAGGATGAAATGTAGAGCTACAATCTATTTTGGAACCTAAATTTTGAAAAAATGCAACCCAAAAGTGATTACAAATGAACAACTCGATCTGATAGAATAACTTTTGGAAAACTATGCTGCAGAAAAATACATTTAATAAATGAGTTAGCAGCTTGAGGTGCAAAAAGAGTCTTTTTTACATGGAACGAAATATGCTTGTTTACTAAAGCTATCAATAATTGTCCAAATCATATCATTATGAGATGGAGTTGTAGGAAGACCAGTAATAAAATCCATAGAAATTTATTCCCATGGTCCATTAGGTATGGGAAGTGGCATTAATAATCCAAATGGTTTAGCATGATGTCGTTTCACACATTGACACACAATGTAATGAGAAACATACTGTGCAATATCTATTTGGCCAAAAAAAGAATTCTTTATAGGTAGAAATAGTACTTTGTATGCCCCTATGACCCATATATAGTGATTCATGCATCTCTTTCATAAAAAAAATCTTTGAAAACTTGTGTGATGCAGAACTTGTGTTGGAAACACAAGAATCCATTATGAAAAGTGTACTGATCCTCATTAGATGGTGTAGAATTATTGAAAGCAATCCATGTTTATGAAAAATACAAATCAGATGCATAAGTAGGAATCATGTCATGAAATGAATGAATATGAATAACAGAAATATTATTTATTGAAACAATATTTGTCTATGGGGATGGGAAGCAACTAAGGATATCAGCTACAGTCTCCCCTTAATACTCTTGTATTACATATAACGAACATAAATCAATAAAATAATTAAAACATTCATAACAACAAAATAATTATATAAAATTTAAAAATACTCACAAAGGCATTAGGATGATCTTGTATATACTCGCCCAAACGCCGATATCCAAAATGTGTAGCATACTCGATCTCGTGTTTCGTAGGATATCGGCCATAATCCTTTCGCTGCAATGAAACAAATAAAAAACATTAGTTGCTTGCATTTTAACTAAAATAAAAAATATACTCACAATAACACATATACTTACAAACGTAGCTACAAAACCATTATGGCCCATTTGGCCTAAGTGCGATGTGTGGCCTGACTCCACTCTCTTCTTTGCAGCAGCCTGTTTATTCAAGAAAAAAAATACATAAATTAAATGTAAAAAATTACTAAAATATATAAAAATTATAAATATAAACTATTAATTTGTGTACCTTCTGCTGAGGAAATGACTCCTGAAGACGTAGCTGTCTACGAAAAAACTGCCACGACTCAGGTGGTATGTTAGCTCGCCTCTTATTTTTTTCAACCATACAATATCTCTTGTTAATTTAATCTCAAAGAGAAAAAAAAGTCAGAATACATACACATATATACACACACATACACATACACATACACATACCCACATACACATATACATGCAAACATATACGCATGCATATATGTATATATATACACATATACATACATATAACATAAACACACATATACATATCCACATATATACGTACACACACATGCATGCATATACACTCATTCATACAAAATACATGCATTTATCCCACAATAATATGTAGTTGTGTATATGTGAATATGTGTGTATGTGTAAATGTGTATATGTGAATATGTGTGTATGTGTAAATATGTATATGTGAATTTGTTATTTATGTAGATAATCAAATTATTAATATCAAATACCATTATTTGTAGATTCTAATCAATCAGATGGAACTCCACCACCGTCTCCTCATCGTGCAACGACTTTATACTGTAAGTATATGAAATATTTAATTTTAACTATATTTGATGGATACATAACTTATATTTTTTTTTATGTTTCTTATGATGTGCAGATTCTGATCAATCAGAGGGTACTCCACCACCTCCTACCCATGCAACGACTTCACATGTGTCCTCCGATAGGAATTATGATGAATTTTACTATCAAGAGCATATTATATGTTGGCGTAACTCTTGTTATGGCACGTATCAAAGACCACGATTGGAATGTATTCAACATGAGGCAGAGTATGGTACTTTTGAGCGTGCACCATCACCTAGTCAACGTGATAATGCTTGGGTATGTATTTTCTATATATATTAATGTCATTATTTTATTTAAAAACCATGTATAAAATCAAATTATTATTGATATACAGGAATACTTGCTCGATGATGATGATGATGATGATTTTTCTCATAATGTTAATATACCTCGTACACGTCATGGACTTGCTGTTCATCAATTACAAGCAGAGGTTTCTAGAAATCCTCTACCTCCTGGTTTAGAGAATGAAACGGCTGGGGATTATCCATTGCCAGCTCGTGATCGTTCTTTAGTACAAACATATGATAGAAGAAGATATGGAGGATGGAATAGAGGACCACTTCCTTTAGATGGAGAGGTTTTCAACTTTTGTGGTAATCGCTATATGATTGCTCCATCCACTATTACTAATGTTGGTCGTGGTCTCTTTATTGTAGAGGATTTGTATGTGCCTCCGAAGTCTGAAGTCACTCTTATGTCATTTTGTGGTCCTATATATGGATGGGGAGATTGGCATCGACTTTCACGTTATGTTCAAAGCATGAGTACTTATGGAATATGCTTGAACGCAGCATCCCTTACTAGTACAAGGATTTTACATGCAAAAATGAAAGATTATATATTGATGGAAGACCTTACACACATGGAAATATAGCAGGTTTAATAAATAGTAGTCGAGGGTTACATAATAGTTCAAGGACTAATTGCACATTTGAGGAGCGTGAAAATAGTCATGAATCATCATACATGAGTAGAGATGTATCAAGATACATAGTTGTCAATGCTATTACTACATTACATGCTGGTGATGAACTATTAGTGAATTATGGATGGCGTAGACCTCCAAGAGCACCTTTTAGCTAGAGAGAATAAAAATTTTCTATCCATATTTAATAAGTTATATACTTAATTTTATATTTGAAGTTTAATTTTTATTCATTTATGGAATACTAATGAGTTTTATTTATATGTGTAGATTCCTACGTATGATGTTGATGATATTCGTCCACAGCATTCACAATTACCAGTAAGACCTCATTTATCAGAAGCTTCCATGAGGAGGCTACGCAAAACTAATCCTGTGCAATATGCAAAGTTGAAATATCTATATTCAAAAGATGATAAAGTACAAGATTTATGTGACAATGATGAAGATGATGGCATGGCAGATTTTATTGAGGATTGGTATCAAACTGACAGTGAGAGCATGGATATTTCTAAAAATGAGAAATATCTTCGAGAGGAATGTCTAAAGCATGTATATGAAGGAAGTCGTTTGACACGACTAAATGCGAGCTTACTTATTCTCAACCTTCAAAATCGTTTTGGATGGAGTAATGTATCTGTTTCGACACTATTAAGGTATAAATTTCAATTTTCTATCTATTTATATATATATATGCATAAATATATATATATATATATATATATATAAATACATGCAGGTTTTTATTCTTACTTTAGATAAGGTAAGAACAAGAACTTGAATTGAATGGAAACTTTTTGTCCGCGCATCTTTTAAAACTATTAATGCATCTTTCCAAATATTTGCAATGGTGACCTGGATGAGTCGCATGCACAGAGGTTACTCAAGAGACAACAATCTGATTATAATGGAGTAGTCCACTTTGTATCCTAAAGTTCAGATGCTCATCATTGACATGCAAGAGGTTTACTGCATACCCGAGAAAACCTGCTCTATCTTGAGTAACCTCTGTGCATGCAATTCATCCAGGTCACCATTATATGAACATATGTGTGAATTGATATGATACGATTGTTTGGATGGCAGGATACGATTGTTTGGATGGCGGGATACAATTGTTTGTTTTGGAGGATATGAATGATTTTTCGATTCACACATATGTTCAGTTTGAAAGTGTGAATCGACAAATCATTCAATGAAGGTACATACTTCATATCATCCAAAACAAACAATCGTATCCTGCCATCCAAATTTTGCGTAAATATTTTGAAAGATGCATTAATAGTTTTAAAAGATGCGCGGACAAAAAGTATCTATTCAATTCAAGTTCTTGTTCTTACCTTATCTAAAGTAAGAATAAAAACCTGCATGTATATATGTATATATATTTATTTACCTTTTTTAATATATCTTTTTTTGATAAACTTACAGGTTATTATCTGAAAAGTTTTTACCAAGTCAGAATATTCTTCCTACCTCACATGATGAAATGAAGAAGATAATCAACAATGTTGGTATAGATTATCAATGTATACATGCATGTCCTAACGATTGTATTTTATATAGAGGTGAATATGCACACTCTTTGACATGTCCCAAACGTCAATCTCCTCGATATAAGGGTGAAGAAGGTAAAATCCCGAAAAAGGTATTGAGACATTTTCCATTGGCTCCACGGATTAGACATATGTTTCAAAGCCCTGAATTATCAAAGCTTTTGACTTGGGGACATGATCACAAAAGTACTGATGGAATAATCAGAACTCCTCATGATAGTGTTGCTTTTCAGCATATTGATTCTACATGGCCTGAATTTGCACAAAATCCACAGAATCTAAAGTTAGGAGTTGCATTAGATGGGGTTAATCCATTCTCCATGAAATCCAGTAAATGGTCAACATGGCCAGTGGTAGTCATAAACTACAATCTTCCGCCATATCTTAGCATTAAAAAGGAACATTTAATGCTTTCACTTTTAATCCCAGGCAAAAGACAAGTTAAAGATATGAATGTATATCTTGCTCCTCTCATTGACGATCTTCAAGAGTTATGGAGAGGTATTAACGTCATTGATGTATCGAAAAGCATCAATGAAAGACATATTACGATTCGTGGTATTGTGGCTTGGACTATTCACGATTTTCCTGGATATGGCGTTTGTTCAGGTATTGATGTAATTTTTTTATTTAATATGCATGTAAATAAATATGATTTAATCTAATTATATTTTTATCATTTTCCATGATGTAGGAATATCTACTAAGGGTTATAAAGCTTGTCCATATTGTGGTGATTGGTTGAGATCAATCTATAGTAAGAATCTCAACAAAAATATTTATCTTCGACATCGACGATTCTTGCCTGATGATCATCCATTAAGATCTAAAAGAGAAGCGATACATTTTAATGGAAAGCTTGAAACAAGCCACTATCCAAAACCTATGACGCCTATGGATTGGTATAAAAAATGGACAGATGGACCTCTGATAGATCCAGAAGCAGAAATCTTCAGTGATGATTCAGATAATGAATATGTGAACAGAGGTAAAGGGAAATTGGCACTCACAGAGAACATATCAATATGGTATTCTTTGGAGTATTGGAAAAAGTTAAAAGTATGTCATCTTCTTGATCCTATGCATATATTCAAACATATTGGTTATTCACTATGGCAGCATCTTCTTGGACTAAAAGATACCACAACATCAAGGAATGATTTGAAAGATCGACAAGTTTTTGATAGACATCGACAAGAAACAACTTATGCATCTGCTCCTTGGGTACTTACAACAAAAGAGATACAGACTATCAACAATAGAATTCAATTGATCAAGACTCCTACAGGATATGGAGCATCGTTTCAAAACATGTTTACTATGGATGATAAGAGCTTATCTGGGTTAAAGACCCATGACTGGCATAACTTTTTGAAACATATTTTACCTTTGGTTATCGATGGATGTACAACGAAAGGAGTACGAGATGTGATCTATTGTCTTGGATCACTTATAAGGTAATTATGATACTTTTATATTTAATATGTATGAATATTGGATATCTTTTATTTTTTAATTAACTTCTTTACAATTGTTTTTATGATTTGTATAGGTGGATTACATCCAAAGAGACCGATAAAACTTCGATCCCACAAAAAAAACGTGAATGCAAAGAGCTACTATGTTTGATGGAAAAAGAACTTCCTACTTCATTTTTTGATATTCAGGTTCATTTACTAGTCCATCTTGTAGATGAGATATAGATTGCTGGTGTTGTCAACACTCGATGGATGTTTTGGGTCGAGCGATTTATGGGAATACTAAAAGGTTACGTGCGACAAAGAGCAAAACCAGAAGGATCCATGGCAAAGGGTTGGATGCTTGAAGAGTGCATGTATTACGTTAGTGAGTACCTTGAAAGAGTTCATGAAGAAGCTCCACGTGCATGGACCAACGAGTCTTCTTCAAAAATAACAGATGAGGTATTATTAGGTAAGGGGGTTCCATTCTTATTTACATTTCAAGAAAAAAATGATGTTTCTACTTTTGTAGCATATAATAGCGAATGCATGCAAGCATTCCTTAACGAGTACGAGGAACTTCAAAGTCTCCGAAGTAAAAGGCAAAAAAACAAAAGATCTAGACGTAATCTCGATAATAATGAGATTACAGATATACCTTCTTTCACGGATTGGCTATATAGTCATTTGCAACGCGCCAACGCAAATAATGAAGAAATCTCAGATGAGCAAAGAGAGTTAATGATAGGTTGTGAACAAAAGGTAATTTTATTAAAATATATATTTTATTTTTTTCATATATGTATGTTAGTTTCTATTTACTAATTGAATTTATTTTGCAGGCTCGAATGTTCACTAATATGTGGGCTTTTGGACAGCATATTAGAATCAAAGCCATTGATTTTTTACATAAAATAGAGGATTCTAGTATTGTTGCTTGTTTCAAGCAACTATCACGTGCTAGATCAAAAGACACGAACCTTATAGATAGCGAACTTGGTTACGTAGGAACTATTGTTGGTATCTACGAAATTTCATTTCGTACATTCAAACAGGTAGAAAAAAGTTTATATATATTTTTTAGAGTTAGTTATTTTTTTAAGCACCTAATAATGGGACGTTTTTGTTGTTATATATTTTGATAGGTCATTTTGAAGGTTGACTAGTATCGAGCGGAGTATAAAGTTAGTAATTCTACAATAAGAAAGGAATTATTTGGGTTTTGGGCAATTGATTCTTCCAAGGTAATGCGATCTACTAAAGAACCATATATTCTTCCTAGGCATATTGAACAAGCATTTTTTTATAAAAACCCAGATGCTCATCCTTGGTGGCAAGTCATTCATGTGCAACCTAGAGGTAGGTCATTGTTTGAACAGTTTATTGTTAGAGAGATTGAAGAAAGTCCTCTTGATGATTCAGCATCAGATACTGATACATCAACATCTGGAATAGAAATTAGACTCATTATACGTGATAATGATACTAATCTTTTTGATGAAGAGGATAATTCTCTACATGCTCATTCTACTGATGAGGAAGAGGAATTACCAGAAATAGATATTAATCCACCAATAGATGATGTGATTCATGAGAACATAGATTTAACAATAGAAGAAATAAATGAAATCAATAAGGATAATGAAGATGAGACTATATTGATGTCTTACCAAAATGATGGCGATAATGAAAACATATGAGCAGATTAGATAGTAACTTGAAGCTTTTGAATGGATATCAGATAATAGGTTTTTTTTATTAACTTGAATAACGATGAATCCTACTAGAGAGATGAAATCATGTTCTTCTAAGTTAGAACATGAAGCTCGGGGGTATGCCTAATTATTTTATATATAGCTTTATCTTCGAGGAGTAAATTTTTATCATGTATGTATGCATATGTGTGTGTATTCATGTGTATTATATGTATACATATGTTAGTATGCATATATATGTATTTCATGTATATGTATGTGTTTGCATGTGTGTGATATATGTATACATGTGTTAAATATGCATATGTGTATATATGCATATGCATTTATGTAAAATATTCATGTATTCATGTACGTAATATATGCAAGTGTTTATAATTGTGTACATGTATATATGTATATGTGTCTATGTGTAAATATGTACATGTAAATATGTATGCATGTATATATATGTTTATGTGTGCATGTAGGCATGTACATGTATGTGTAAATATGTACATGTAAATATGTTAGTATGTATATATATATTTATGTGTGCATTTAGGCATGTATGTGTGATGCATAATATATCTACTCCATTTTATATTTATGTATCCTATCTACATAATGTGTATATATCTTTACATATATTATGATCCTCATTGATTCGAGTAGCTATATATAGAGGCATAAGGTTGGGAGGAGAGACATCTCTCTAGTAGGACGTCGAAGGTGTACATATACTTCAAACATATGGCTAAAAGGTTGAATTAGAGTTTTTAAATTAGGGATTTCAAAACCCTAATATCGAGATTAGTGTTCTCTCTCTCTCTCTCATATACATACATACCGTGCATTGTCGCGACGATGAGCCATAAGTGTCCGCATCTCTTTTAAACACCATTTAAGAGACCACCCTGTCCCAAAATCCGTCTCAAGTGAACTGAGCACGTACTTTTTATCCCTCTCATCATGCTCACTACAAAAATAAAAAACATAATATAAATAAAACATAAGATATATATTTCAATTTATATGTAAAACTTTTACTTACTTCCATGGTAAGTGGATAAAGCGCAGGTAAGAGTTGCATAGTGCGCGCATTCTCCTCTTGAACTCCAATCCATTTCCTATGTATACAATATTCCCCTCTAGCTCTATGTCGCACTCTAGTCCTAACGTGCCTATGCATGTCCTCATAGGCAACGTCTCTGCTCTGCTATCACGTGCTGGAGGTGGTATAAGTGTCCTAAAAATAGATAGATAGAAATAAATAAAAATATGTGTTATAATATCATTAAAAAAGTTTATGAAAAAAAACATACCTATGAGCAGATAGCTCTCTTCCTGCATGTGGAGCCGTAGAATAGCCCTCGCCTGATCGCGTAAGCATCTGGATCGTATAATCCAGCTCTTCATCAGACATCTCTGCGTAGTCCCGCATTATGGCCCCTAGAGTATCTGACGGAACTCTTGCTCTCAAAAGACTTTTTATGAGAGTGAGTTTCGCCTTTCTCTCTCTACTGGGATCCATAATACCTAACATATAAAACAAAATGGTTAGAAGTATGTGTGTGTATGCATGTGTATGTGTGTGTATGCATCATTATGTGTGTAAGTGTCTATGTGTGTTTGTGTGTGTGTGTGTCTATGTGTATGTGTGTGTCTCTATGAGTGTGTATGTGTTTATGTGTATGTATGTATCTATGTGTGTGTATGTGTGTATGTGTGTATGTGTGTATGTGTATGCATGTATGTATGCATGTGTATGTGTGTGTATGCATCATTATGTGTGTATGTGTGTATGTGTGTATGTATATGTGTGTGTTGTCTATGTGTATGTGTGTGTGTCTATGAGTGTGTATGTGTTTATGTATATGTATGTATCTATGTGTGTGTATGTGTCTATGTGTGTATGTGTATGCATGTATGTATGCATATGTGTGTGTATGCATATGTATGTGTGTGTATGCATCATTATGTGTGTCTATGTATGCATGTGTATGTGTGTATGCATCATTACGTGTGTATGTGTCTATGTGTGTATGTGTGTGTGTATATGTGTTTGTATGTGTATGCATGTGTATGTGTGTGTATGCATCATTATGTGTGTAAGTGTCTATGTGTGTTTGTGTGTGTGTATACGTGTGTGTGTGTGTCTATGTGTATGTGTGTGTGTCTATGAGTGTGTATGTGTTTATGTGTATGTATGTATCTATGTGTGTGTATGTGTCTATGTGTGTATGTGTATGCATGTATGTATGCATATATGTGTGTATGCATGTGTATGTGTGTGTATGCATCATTATGTGTGTATGTGTCTATGTGTGTATGTATATGTGTGTGTTGTCTATGTGTATGTGTGTGTGTATATGAGTGTGTATGTGTTTATGTATATCTATGTATCTATGTGTGTGTATGTGTCTATGTGTGTATGTGTATGCATGTATGTATGCATATGTGTGTGTATGCATATGTATGTGTGTGTATGCATCATTATGTGTGTCTATGTATGCATGTGTATGTGTGTATGCATCATTACGTGTGTATGTGTCTATGTGTGTATGTGTGTGTGTATATGTGTTTGTATGTGTGTATGCATGTGTATGTGTGTGTATGTATCTATGTGTGTGTATGTGTCTATGTGTGTATGTGTATGCATGTATGTATGCATATGTGTGTGTATGCATGTGTATGTGTGTGTATGCATGTGTATGTGTGTGTATGCATCATTATGTGTGTATGTGTCTATGTGTGTATGTGTCTATGTGTGTATGTGTGTAGGTATATGTGTGTGTTGTCTATGTGTATGTGTGTGTGTCTATGAGTGTGTATGTGTTTATGTATATGTATGTATCTATGTGTGTATGTATCTATGTGTGTATGTGTATGCATGTATGTATGCATATGTGTGTGTATGCATCATTATGTGTGTGTATGCATCATTATGTGTGTGTATGCATCATTATGTGTGTCTATGTATGCATGTGTATGTGTGTATGCATCATTATGTGTGCATGTGTCTATGTGTGTGTGTCTATGTGTATGTGTGTGTGTTTATGAGTGTGTATGTGTTTATGTGTATGTATGTATCTATGTGTGTGTATGTGTCTATGTGTATATGTGTATGCATGTATGTATGCATATGTGTGTGTATGCATATGTATGTGTGAGTATGCATCATTATGTGTGTCTATGTATGCATGTGTATGTGTGTATGCATCATTACGTGTGTATGTGTCTATGTGTGTATGTGTGTGTGTATATGTGTTTGTATGTGTGTATGCATGTGTATGTGTGTGTATGTATCTTGTGTGTGTATGTGTCTATGTGTGTATGTGTATGCATGTATGTATGCATATGTGTGTGTATGCATGTGTATGTGTGTGTATGCATCATTATGTGTGTATGTGTCTATGTGTGTATGTGTGTAGGTATATGTGTGTGTTGTCTATGTGTATGTGTGTGTGTCTATGAGTGTGTATGTGTTTATGTATATGTATGTATCTATGTGTGTGTATGTATCTATGTGTGTATGTGCATGCATGTATGTATGCATATGTGTGTGTATGCATCATTATGTGTGTCTATGTATGCATGTGTATGTGTGTATGCATCATTACGTGTGCATGTGTCTATGTGTGTATGTGTGTGTATATGTGTGTGTGTGTCTATGTGTATGTGTGTGTGTTTATGAGTGTGTATATGTGTATGTGTATGTATGTATCTATGTGTGTGTATGTGTCTATGTGTGTATGTGTATGCATGCATGTATGCATATGTATGTGTGTGTATGCATCATTATGTGTGTCTATGTATGCATGTGTATGTGTGTATGCATCATTACGTGTATGTGTCTATGTGTGTGTGTATGTGTGTGTGTCTATGTGTATGTGTGTGTGTCTATGAGTGTGTATGTATTTATGTGTATGTATGTATCTATGTGTGTGTATGTGTATGCATGTATGTATGCATATGTGTGTGTATGCATATGTATGTGTGTGTATGCATCATTATGTGTGTATGTGTCTATGTGTGTATGTGTGTGTATACATTATGACAGTGTATGTAAGCATGTGCATTATGTATGCATATAAGTATGTATGTATGCATATGCATATGCATTATGTATGCATATGCATATGCATTATGTATGCATATGCATATGCATTATGTATGCACATGTGTGTGTGTGTATGCATATGCATGTAAGTATGTATGTATGCATATGTGTGTGTGTATGCATATGCATGTAAGTATGTATGTATGCATATGCATATGCAATATGTATGCATGTATGTGTATGTGTGTGTATGCATATATGTGTGTGAATGTGTGTGTACATGTGTCTGTATGTGTGTATGCATGTGTATGTGTGTGTATGCATCATTATGTGTGTATGTGTGTGTGTCTATGTGTAGGTGTGTGTATCTATGAGTATGTATGTGTTCATGTGTGTGTATGTATCTATGCATGTGCATTATGTATGCATGTAAGTATGTATGTACATTGTATGCATATGCATATGCATTATGTATGCAAATGTATGCATGTATGTGTTTATGTGTGTATGTCTCTCTATGTGTGTGTATGCATATATGTGTGTGTATGTGTGTATGTGTGTGTATATGTGTCTGTATGTGTGTATGCATGCGTATGTGTGTGTATGCATGTGTATGTGTGTACGTTTCTATGTGTGCATGTGTGTGTATATACTATATGTGTGTGTGTCTATGTGTATGTGTGTGTACCTATGAGTGTGTATGTGTTTATGTGTATATGTGTCTATGTGTGTGTATGTGTTTATGTGTGTATGTGTTTATGTGTGTATGTGTATGCATGTATGTGTATGTGTGTGTATGTCTCTCTATGTGTGTGTATGCATATATGTGTGTGTGTATATGTGTGTCTATGTGTGTATGCATGTGTATGTGTGTGGATGCATCATTATGTGTGTATGTGTCTGTGTGTGTATATGTGTGTGTATGTGTGTGCGCGTCTATGTGTGTGTATGTGTGTGCACGTCTATGTGTATGTGTGTGTGTCTATGAGTGTGTATGTTTGGATGTGTGTGTGTATGAATGTGTGTCTATGAGTGTGTATGTTTGGATGTGTAAGTCTATATGTGTGTCTATGTGTGTATGCATGTGTATGTGTGTGAATGCATCATTATGTGTGTGCATGTATATGTGTGTGCATGTGTATGCATTATGTGTGCATGTGTGTATGTGTATGCATTATGCATTGTGTATGTGTGTGTATTTGTGTGTATGTGTGTGTGTGTCTATGCGTATGTGTGTGTGTGTCTATCCGTGTATATGTGTGTGTACATATGTATGTGTGTGTAAGTGTGTGTGTGTGCGCATACCTGCCAATGGTCTCCCTCTTTCTCTCTCTCCCTCTCGCGCACACTCTTTCTCTCTCTCTCTCTGTCTCTCTCTCTCTCTCTCTCTCTCTTGGTCTCTCAGTTCTTGCTCGCGTCCAAGTCCCGGCACAAATGTGCCGGGAGAAATCAATTTTTTTTTTTTTACATTCCAGAACGTTGCATATGCGATGCTCTGCAGTTTGCCAACATCGTTAAATTCGTTGCTAATCAGCGACGGTGATAGCGACGCTTTTTAAGTAGCGTCGCTTATGCGAGGCTATCGTCGCTTATGCGAGGCTATCGTCGCTTATGCGAGGCTATCGTCGCTTATGCGACAAGGGTTGGGCAAAAAAAAAATCCGAAATTCATACCGTTGCTTATGCGATGACTTCGTCACATAAGCGACAGTTCTCATTTTTTTCCCGATTTGGGGGCGTCGCTACGCCCCCCTTTTTCTTGTAGTGTTCAATTACTTTAATTTTCTTTGGATCTACATGAACACCTTGACTAGAAAAAATATGTCCTAAACACTCTAATTCTTTTTGGAAAAAGGACTCTTTTTAGGATTGGCATAAAGTTTGTTTTTGCATAACAAATTAAAAAATGTTGCTAAATGATTTTAATGGTCATTATCATTCTCACTATAGACAAGTATATCATTAAAAAAAAAAGGAACAAAAGCTTGGTAATCTAGAAAAATGTTATCCATCATATGTGCAAATGTAGTAGGTGCATTAGTGAGTCCAAAAGGCATTACCATGAATTCAAACTTAGTAGTTTGAGTTCTAAAGACAATCTTATAAATGTCATTTTGTGTCACTCATATATGATGATATCCAGATTTAAGATCAATTTTGCTAAAAATACGTGCTCCACAAAGTAAACTAGCAAATCATCTATCATAGGAATAGGATATCTATTTTTAATTGTGATCTTATCGAGTGCTCTATATTTGATTCCCATCCTATAAGTCTCGTTCGTCTTCTCCACTAAGAGAATACGTGCTCCAAAGGGAGAAGAAATAGGCCTTATAAGTCTTTTGTGGAGTAGATCCTTAACTTGATTATCTATTTCTTTTTTATGTAAAGATCCATGCCTATAAGGCGCTTTATGGGGAGGAGAACTACCAGGAATTAAAGTCTATACTATGGTCAAGGGATCCCCTAGAAGGTGGTAGTTTAGAAAAAAAATCAGCCATAAAGCAATCTTGATATGAAGCCATAAAAGATTTATGTGCACTAGGAAGTGTATTTGTATAATCAACTATGTTATTGACAAAAACAATACATGTATCCTTTCCTAAATGCATGTTTTACTTGAGTATGGATAATTAATGGAAATGGTTAGAAGCCATGTATTGCAGACAAAGAATTATATTGATTGTTAAACTTAAAGCTCATTGTGTGTGTATGATAATCAATGCATGGATTATAATGATGATGAAAAGGCTGCCAAGTATAACATCATAGGACTACAAAGGAGCAATTAAGAATGTATGTTCATCTATGCATGAACCTATACAAATCTGAACATTATGCACTTCACTTGTAAAATTATATATATTTCCTTGAAATGCAACCTTAACTTTATACATAGAAGGAAGTGGATGTAATTGGAGATATTGCACTAGTGTATAAGAAATAAAATCATGCAAACTACCATCATCATGTAAAAAATTAATAACTTTACCATTAATAGTACCTTGCATGCAATGTAAAGGATGGATAGAAATTTTGTTACCCAAAGGTACTTAGATCTTTTTCGAATGCTTCTTTAGTCCAATCAAGTTGAGTGTCTTCATGAACCACCTCCCTGTTGTGTATTTGAGCTCTCACAGGTTTCATATCATTAGTTTGCAACCTACATTTAGCTTCAGTATGACCAAACTTACCACAATGCCAACAAGTGATATGGGGCCTCCTTTGTTGAGCATCCATCATCGTAGTTTGAAGGGTTGGAGGTTTTGTAGGTTGTAAAGGGGTTGTCTTGTGTATTGGTGAGAAATTGGATTGAGGAGGGCGTTGAAAAGTAGAAGGATGCTAAAAAGTAGTGAAAATATGCTTGAAAGGAAAATTGGGCTTGATTGGTTGCTATTATTGACGTGTTTGCTGTAAGCGAATGGAATTGGTGATGGATTGAAACTCCTTCTTAGCATCATGTGCAACAGAGATAGCTTCATATAGGGTTGTAGGATGTAGTGTGTTGAGCCGTTTGGATTCCTATCTCCAAACCATCTTCATACTTCCATTGCAAGGTATTTTTAGGAATCGTTTCAAGCAAACAAATAAGTAGTAGTCATTGCCAAAAGCGTTCAGTGTAGGTAGACACAGTATCTCCATCTTTCCATTCAAAAGTTATCCATGATCGACGAGCATGTAAGTGGAATTAGGGAGGAAGGAAGGAATCCTTGATATTTTTTTGAAATGTGATCCATGTGGTGGGGTAGTCGGTGCTATGTCGCAAAACATTCCACCATAAATGGGTCTTACCCACCAAATAATTAGTAACAAATTTCACTTTTTCAATTTAAAAATATGATTTGTCAGAATAGAGATCATCAAATTGGGATAGCCATGAAAGAGCAAATTGGCCATCCTTTCGCCCATCAAAGCAAGAAAATTGGAAGTTTTTGGCACCTATCTTGGAATGTGTGCTTTCTTCTTGAGCGATGATAATGGCCTTCACCATGCTAACTAGGTTGTTGTCATCACTCTGCATTTGTTGGAGTGCAACCACATTGCATTCTTTTATCTTGTTTTGAGCATGTTGGAGTTTGTGCTGCAAAAGCTCCAATTATTGCTCAATTGGTACCCCGAGTAGCGGTGATGTACCAAAATCCTTAGTATTATGGGTAGGGTCTATGGCCTTATATAGAACCAAAACCTATGATTGGACTAAACGAGAATTAATGAACCAAAATGGATGTTGAAGCGCAAATGGATGCCAAGAATCATGAACGGATGTCAAGAAGTACACGTCCACAAATGCGCATAGGCTATGATACCACTATTGACTGGATTTTGTAGACACATGTACATATAGACAATATAGTAAGAAAATCTCGCAAAAGCATACATAGAATAGAGAGAGACAAGAGATTGAACACAAGATTGGGTACAATCTCCCCCCACATACTCTGATGGACGAGTCTATCAGAGTATGTGTATTTATAGGTATTTTTCATTACATCCTGAATAAAAAATACATGAGGGTGGCACTTCGAAAAGCATGCATTTAGGAAAATCAGCTTTATTTACAAATCATCGCTTTCTAAGGGATCTATTATTTTTACAAAAACATCCCTTTCTAAGCGATCTACTATTTTTACAAAAATGTCCCTTTCTAAGTGATCTACTATTTTTACAAAAAATATATATATTTTTAAATATCTTCTAAAATATATGAGTAAATCCACACGCATTCATGCCCTCATGATTATTCACTTGCTAAATCAAAACTGAATCACATCTTCCTCTTCATCTTCATATTCGTCATCTTCTTCATCGTCATCGACTATGGTAACTGGCACTTGTGATGTGGTTGCTTGTGGCTATGAGCATTCCACAACTTGTTCCTCACTTGTCTCAATATTCACCTCTCATAAGATGTGCTCAAAATCTTCATTGGTGAGTTCTTCCAGGTGGACTCCTCCAGGGAATTCAAGATCTATAGTGACTGGTGGAAATATTAAGCGTGGGCCCTTAAAGATGCATCTTGGGAGGCGTAGTGTGAATGGGCATACACGTCAGGGTGGGGGAGTGACTTTTGGGGTTAAAGTGGCTCCTTGTGGTTGAGCACACGGTACTGCTCCTCACATCCGCTTTGATGGGGGTCCTGTGGCAGTTCAACCTTTGAATTGTTGTACCCTATTCCACATTAGAGCTCTCTGGATTGGAATGTCATAAGCCAAACATCAATAAATAATCCTTGCTACGGTACAACATCCATACAATATTGACTTGCACGGCCATAATTTGTGCACCAAGTGGCTTTGATCAATGATCTAGTGAGGTAGGTTAATAGTTAGGTTCTAAGTCTCGACAATAAACTAAACCATACTTTCTTAGATGGCATGGTGAACTTGTCTTGTGCTAGAAAGGTGAAATGTTGCATGAACATTCTCACATGAACTGCAATGTTGGGCATCATGGCCACCATATCTTTGAGCCTTGTGAGGTTTCTATTCTTCATGCTCTCTAGCACTAGAATCTCGTTCTTAGTGGATATGTGTATCCCTTTCATATCTAGAACATCATGTACTAGGTTATTGGAAAACTTAAACTGTTTCAATTCGTTTCCCCTAGTTAGAGATGGAAGCAAAAACATGCTTGAAGCTTTGGGATATTGGAATCCAAATAGAACTAGTATGGCTCTGTTGATTCCTGGCATACTCCTTCATCGTAGTCTTTGTCTGAGTAGTTTGTCTGTTGCATCTTTGGGATTCTATCATCGGAGCAGAGGGTTGTTCGCCCTTGCATATCTAGATCTACCTCACTCCATGAGGTGTGTTGTTTTGCCTTGACTGTTGAGCCTGCAACTTGGTTGTCTATGTAATCCAACACCTAGGCCGTCTTGGTTGTTTTCCATGGGCAGTCTTTGGAAAAGAAGGGAGTTAAATTTTGGCTGCTACAACTCCTTCATGAGTGGCCTCATTCTGCATCATAGAACTTTGGACAACAATAGCATCGTTATCTTCAAGTGTGCTCCTTGAAGGACCAGGAGTGGGTGTCTTTCCTAGTTCCTTGAGTGCATGATTTTCTAGCTCAATTGTGATGTGGTTTTGATCCACCTAGACTTGAAGAAGTCTACTTCTTAGGTTCAATGGGTTGTATTTTGGAATAATGAAATTTCAATAATTTGTACAATCATGAATTTCACAAGATGGGATGTGAGCTTCATCATGACCTTTGCATGGAAACATATAGTACACACAAAAATAAGGTTCATTAGTGCATACACATCCCGTGTCTTCCTAGGATTGTAGGATCTATTTGGCTTCCACCTTACATAATAGAAAAGTCTCTATTATACCATGTCCAAAAGGAAATGGGCATCTTAGTTGTCCTATACACCTAAATGTTGTGATATATATCCATAGGATATTTGCAGTCATATGAAAGTTATGCTCTTGAAAATCTAATGGAATAAAGGGGATTAAGATTATGAAAGTTATGCTCTTGAAAATCTAAAGGAATAAAGGGGATTAAGATTTTCTTTGTCACAATCGAGTTTTTGAAGGTTTCCTTATACATAAGGACTTCTATGCCTAATCGTAACATTGTATAAGCTTGCAAGCATCCTTTACATTGTCCTGAATATGATTTCAATCATGAAACATGAAGAAATTTTGGTTGGCCACCTTAAACTTTTAGGTCCGTTAGTATTTTTCAAGTTTGTCCTTGTTTTCTTTTGATTTTGCACATATATGTTGCTATGATTTTCTATCTTTTTATTTTTCTAATGTTTATAACATATCGTTAATCAATTGCTCCAAATAATTTTTGAATCTAGATCCACTTATACACTTGGAGAAGTTATCACCCTCAAAAGTGGCTATCTAGATTACAATTTCTTTGCATGTAGTTGTATAGTGTAGACCAACACAAAATATCCTTCTTGTAAGTTTTTTTGTTGTAGTATGCTTTTTGTCTCCTATTGGAAAAATAAATTCTATTGTAAGAAATCAATTTGTAAGGTTGCATTTTTCTTGAGAGACCATTTTAGATCAAGTTAATCCTATAGTGGTCTTATAAGAAACTCAGTATGCATAAAGTACATGATGAAATTTCTTATCCCAATTTGATTTCTGATTGTTTACAAGCTTTGCGGCTTACTTCCTTTTGTGGATTGATTCCACATAGTTTGGCACTTCCTTAAACATGAGTGCCAGCTCCTTGTTCACCGCATCACTCCCAGGGGGGGGATTCGTTGATATATTTAGGTAGTGATGTGTGTGAACACACTAGGACCACTGGGGCACTTTTTTCCCTCTTTAGGAGGTTTTTTCCCTTGGCTTGTATATATGCCTATTACCCTAATGGGCTACTTATCTTTGTACATTCTAGTGGTAATACATTCAGTATTGTGTGTTGTGCTCCAAGCTTCTTCTTCTTCTTCCTTGTGCTATTCACGTGCTTCTACAGACCTCAAACTCCAAAACAAATTAATTTGGGTCTTTTGATTATCTTTTGTTGAGGCAAAACAAAGAAAATAGGGCAATAAAGATTTTTATTTTGATTGAATTTATGATATTTTTCATTGTTTTATCTTATAAAGATAATCACCAAATAGTTCAAAACCTAGTAGATTAGGTGCAAAAAGATCAAATGGAGAAAATTATCTAAAAGTACCAGAAAGCTTCATACTGGAAGCACAAAGTCTGGGTATCATAATCAAAGACATGCATAGAGCTTTATGTTTGATGATCCCATAAATTCATTACGAACACCTAAAGTTATGATTTCAATGGCAAGCTCATAGAAAATTTAATACTAAATACAAGAAAAATATAGGATAAAAATAACAAGATGCACAATCTGACTACTCAATCGCAAGCCCTTTGTGCCTTCACAATGCGAAGAATAGACGAGACTGATGGGAAAGATTTAAGTTAATGTGAGTCTACAAGTCATGTTAGTAGAGATAGAATCCTTTTCTCCAATCAAGCCTCAAATGCACCATTCAAAAGAAGAGTTTTTGGAACATGAACATGTCCTTAAAAGGAGAAAAAATAGAAAGATCAATCTTTTACAAGTATTACAATAAGTTGATTTTCCAAGAAGGACTAGTGGTCAATCCTTAGCATGAGTACAAGGTAATAAGGTTCACAGTTGCAATTGTTGATATATTTCAATAGTGATATGTGTCAACACACTCAAGACTACTAGGGTACTTTTTTCCCTCCTCAAGAGGTTTTGCGCCCCCACATATAACTCTAATGGGTCACTTACCTTTGTAAATTCACTTGGTAATACAATTAGTGTTGTGTTGTTCTCTAAGCTTCTTCTTTTTCCTTTCATTGTTCGTGTGCTTTTGTAGTCCTTAAACTCCAACAATTGGTATCAATGCAAGTGGCTGATTCCTTTAGAACATCATTGACATCCTTTCGGTCACAATCTCATAATTGAATGCAAATTGGTGTGACTAAGAGTTCAAAAAAACTTTTTTGCTTTGCCGGGTGGCATCAATTTTTTTTTTTGAGCTCGTTTTTGCCTTCGAATGCACTATTGTAGCGACTATGTAGACAATTTTTTCCTTGTGTGACAAATATATATAGAGTTCTATTTGCTAATACAAGCACCTCAAAGTTTGCTACATGTGTAGCAAAGGTTGATTATGTATTTTTGTTTAATTTTTTTGAAGATACAATCAATTTTCTGCATCTGGATATTTATTCATTGGCCATGGCCAAAAGGAATGATGTATTCCATATGTTGGATATTGAAGTTAAGTTGGATGGTTTTAATTAGCCATTGTGGGTAGATATGTTGCATCATGTATTGATAAAAAAAAGGCTTATGGACTATTGTGGAGGGTGTTAAAATATGTCCTTCGATACCTACAAATAAAGTGATAGCAGGTGATGCAGGTGGTATTGAATATGTTGATCTTCAATTTCTTGGTCCTGAATGGTTTTTGTTGCACCTACTATAGGGTAGCTTTGTTGGGATGGTAGAGTTGCACACACACATGCATTGATAGCTTTGTTTATCGAACATGTCATTATCCCTCACATTCTATCTTGCAAATTAGCAAAAGATGCTTGGGATACTTGTACAATACTATACAAAGCAATAAATGAGGCTCACATTGATTACCTATGAAAACAATTGGAGAGCAAGCATATGAATGAAGAAGATTCAATGGAGATTTATCTAAGAAAGATCAAGGATTTGAAAGAGCACTTGATTTTTGTTGATGTAATCTTTCTAGATAGTTCACTTGTGTAACATGTTCTTAATTATCTTCCAAATTCATATAAAAGTTTTGCTTCTACTTTAAATGCCTTAACCTTTGAGTAGTTAGTCATTGTTTTGCTACAAGACCATTCTAGGCAAAACATGTCAGTTATGCATGCTGCAAATCAGACTTTCTTAGCTACTGAGAAGAGCAAAGGTAAGTGGACATCATCTGCAATCAAAGAAGGAATCCAAAGATGATAAGAAAGCAAAAAAGCATTTTTTTTCAAGTAATGTAAGCAAATGACCATATCTTTAACAATTATCTTAAACTGGCTATAAAAGAGGCAAAGAAGAAAGAGCCCACATTGGTTGTTGCAGAGGCCTCTACACGTAAGATAGAGTCATCTAACCTTGTTCAAAATGAAGAATGTACATTTAATGCTCACTCAAACTATGAACCATCTCCTCATGAGTAGTGTATGTCTATAATAGACACGGATGTTTGGTACTTTGATAGTGATGCAACCAAACATATTACCTCATAGTGTAGTTTCTCCACTTCACTTGAGCCTATTCCTACAAGGAATATTGTCACATGTGCTAACAAATCCTCTTATCCTATCATGGGAGTTGGAAAGATCATTCTTACTACTGTTGATGGTAGTTTTTTCACATTGTTAGATGCCTTATATGTGCCAAGGATTAAGACAAATTTGTTACTAGTTTCAACACTAGTGAAGATTGTCTTGGTTGTTGAATTTGTTGATGATAGATATACAATTGATCATCTGTCAAATGATGATGTTATCATTGCTTCTAGAATTTTATGTTTTGGGCAATATAAGATCATAGATTATGGAAATATGAGAATGATTCAACATGTGAAATTCATGATTCTCAGGCTATTTCAAACCAGTTCATGATTCTCATCCTATTTCAAATGCAAAACTTTGACACGCATGCTTTGGTCATCTGAATTTTGCTAGTTTGTTTTGCCTACAAAAACTTGAAATGGTGTCCTCTCTGTCCAAAACTGAGGCACCTTCTAAGCATGTATGTGAGGGCTGTATTTTGGTTAAAATAAAAAATTCTTTCTTTCCCAAAGATGGTTTAGTTATAGTTGCATATAAATTGTAGCTTGTTCATAGAGATGTCTGTGGTCTTATGCAAACATCTTCATTTGGGAATTACTTATACTTTATGGCTTTCACTGATGAATTTTCTAGGAATGCAGGGTTATATCCATTGAAGTCAAAATCCAAAGTGCATGTGTGCTTTTAACAGTTCCTCATTATGGAAGAAAATATGTCAGCATGTAAAATGGACACCCTCTGTTCTGATCGAGGGATGGGGAAAGTATATGTCTTCTAAGTTTAATGCAGTTCTGATTGAGGGTGGGATAAAATATCAATGTAGAGTGCCATATACACCTCAAAAAATTGGATTTGTTGAGAGAAAGAATATTCTCTCGTGGAAATTTCAATGTTTATGGTCAAAATTCATGCTTTGTTAAAAGTCAAGCTTCAAGCTACAAATTCGTGGGGAATCTTTTATGGACATGTGGAGCAATCAAAGGAAGCCAAAAGCCACGAGATTCCATCAAGAAAATTCACTCAACCACTCCCCAATTCATCTCAACTAAATCCTCTAAGTTAGGAGGCTGATTTGGAAAGGTAGTTCCTAGATTTTAGGGGCACACTTCTCACTATAAAAGGAGCATGTATCCGACTTCTTTTGGGCCATCTTCTTGGAGTTTTAGCTTATGTAAAGTGAGCACTAAGTGCTGGAGTTGTGATAAACAAGCCCCTTGCTTAAGCTAGCCCCTTGCTCGCTTGTTTGTTTTCTTTTAGTAGGCATATCTATGTGTGTGCGGAGGCAGTGTTGCAACTCTCTACCCCTGAGTTGTTAGCATTGGTTCTCCCTCATATTGTATCCATTTGATGTTATTCTTGTCTCATTGGATAGCTATTAGAGTCTATTTTATGCTCACAAATTCTCTGGAGCATTCTCTGAGTAATCTGGGAGCAACATTCATTTTAGTGAAGTTGTGTGATTGATATCTCTCTCTCTCTCTCTCTGTGTAGGCTCTGTTGGAAATATTTTGCTGTCTGTTGTAAGGGCTGGTTCTCCTTCTCTATTTATCCATTTGCTATGATTTTGGTGTCATTGGGTAGCTATTAGAGTGCTATAAAGTTGACCCAAGTTTGAGATTCATTCTCTATATAATCTCTGAGAAAAGCTTGCTGGAGTGAAGTGAGGTCTCTGCTTGACTAGCAGTTGTGAGCATTCAACTAGCTCATGTTGTAGACATTGTTTCTCTTTGTGTAAGCATCCATTTGAAGTAAAATTTGTTCTTTTGGAAAGCTCTTGGTGTCTACTACAGGACTACAAAAGCTCACTAGAGTTCTCTGCATAAGCTCTGAGTAAGAGCACTTTTGGTGTGCAGAGGTCAAAGAAGGATACCTGTGGAGGTCATTCACGCTTCGTCATTGCTTAGGGGTTGAGATACTTCCCCCATCAGTGGTATCAGAGCATTTGGGAATCTTGGAGGCATCACATACAAGCAAGAAGACCTCTTGGAGTTGGTGGTTGAAGATTTGCATCAACAAAAGCTTCTTGGAGGTAGCTCAAATCAAGGAGGAGCTATTCTACTCAAAGTTTCAAGAGCACAAGGTGTCCATCTAAGGAAAGCTTTGGATTGAGGTAACCTCAGAGCCTCATTTTAATTTTACACACATTGGAGAATTAGACAAAGGCTAGGTCAAGTATCAAAGACTAGATATGGGAGACTTCAAAACTCAAATAGAAAAGCTAGACAAAGGGAACTATCAACCATGGAGATTTAGGGTCTCCAACTATCTTATGGGCAAGGGCCTTTGGGGGTTGATTAGTGGAAGTGAACCAAGACCTAGGTTGGATGAGAATCCAACCAATGACCAGAGAAGGGCCTTTAGGGAATGGAATGAAAGAGATAAGAGGGTTATCTTTATCCTTTCCCAACACATTAGCAATAGCATGATCGGCCATATCCAAGACTTGGATTCAAGCATGAAGGTATGGGAGACACTTGAAAGGATTTATTCAACAAGCACCAAAGCAAGGAAGATCCAACTCAAGAATGAGCTCAACAACCTTAGGAAGAGCTCAAGGAGTAGCATAAATGACTACATACTTAAGGTCAAGGAGTTATCAGATCAAGTTCCCAAGGCAAAGGAGGTTTATTCCTCCAAAAGGTGAAGAAAGGAAGTCTTCTAGAGATAAGTATCCAACTCAAATGTTTACTTATGATTCATACATGGCAACACATTATGCATATATGAACAAAGTAGTAGAAGATCATGAGCCCGATTGCTATGAAGATGCAAGCAGGTACACCGAATGGAAAGAGGCAATGCAAGAAGAGATCGACGCACTTGAGGAGAATCAAACATGGACTCTAGTGCCCAAGAAGGAGAACATGAAGGTAATAGGTAATAAGTGGGTGTATAAAGTAAAGAGGAATTCAGATGGATCTATTTCTAGGTTCAAAGCAAGATTGGTGGCCAAGGGTTTTGCACAAACCTATGGAGTGGACTTTGAAGAGACATTCAACCCCGTGGCAAAGATGAGCACCATTAGGACACTCATTGCAATGGCTGCTAGCAAAGGATGGAAGCTTTTCCAATTGGATATCAAGAATGCCTTTCTCAATGGAGACTTGGAAGAAGAGGTATACATGGAGCAACCACTAGGTTTTGTTCATAAAGAGTTTCCACATCATGTTTGTAGGTTGAAGAAGGCACTTTATGGCCTAAAGCAAGCTCCAAGGGCTTGGAACCAAAGATTGGTGGACTATTTGATCAAATGTGGTTACAATCAATGCAAGGCGGATCCATCTCTCTTCATCAAACAAAGAGGAGAACTTGTAGTCTACATGTGTGTGTATGTAGATGATCTTATCATTACAGGTAATGATACAAAGGGCATTGAGGAGATCGAGGCAAAGCTTGGAAAGAAGTTTAGGATATCTGATTTTGGAGATCTTAGGTATTTTCTTGGCATTGAAGTTGTATACAAAGAAGAAGGTATTATGCTCATACAAAGGAAGTATATTCTAGACCTACTTGAGAGGTTTGGGATGCTACATTGCAAGCCTATTTCAAATCCCATGGAAGTTAATGTAAAGCTAAGCTCCATTGATGGAGATCCATTAGAGGATGTAACTTTTTATCGCTCTATTGTAGGCTCTTTCAATTATGCCACAATAACTAGGCCTGACATAGCATATGGAGTTGGAGTGTTATCACAATTTATGCATAGTCCAAGGACTACACACTTGCAAGCTGCAAGAAGAATGTTACAATATCTCAAGGCCACTATAAATGAAGGATTGTTCTATTCATTTGATGATGATATGCAGGTCAAAGCTTATTCTGATGCAGATTGGGCCGGTTCCAAGGAGGATAGAAGAAGTACAAGTGGTTACCTAGTCATGCTAGGTAGCAAGATCATCTCATGGATTTCAAAGAAGCAAACCACGGTGGCATTATCTTCCACCGAGGCTGAGTATAGAGCTTTGGCTCAAGTCACATGTGAAGGATGACAAACCACAGATTTCTTGGTTGGTCAAATGTAGAGATTTCATTTTACTACCAAGAAATTCTTATGTATGAGCTAGATGATGGATTTGCATAGTTCACAAGGTAGTTTGGACAAAACTACTACTTGTGATTACACTCAAGGTTAGCAAGACCTAGAGTGGTATGAGGGCAATCTATCATGTACTCCTAGATGGGTTTGAAGTCACTTTTTATGGGAGTCTGTTCTATAATCCAGAGGATTCTATGGTTTATTATCTCCACTATGGTACGATCAAACTTATAAGTTTGGCACTTTACACTTGCTTCTCATACTATTGCTCCAAGGAGGATACATCATATGGACTTAGGTCATTTGGTTGATGTTGTATGTTACGGGAGTGATAGTTTGGAGGTGTAGTGTACATGGGAGATAATAGGCACCACTCAGATGGTTTCCTACCTTTGAGATGATCTCATATGAGACTTCTTAAGGGGAAGGATATGGGGAAACAACACACAGAGATGACCATGTACATAGAGTACATGGGGTTCAAGGGAGTCCGAGCACTTTCTTCTACCATTACAGACATTTCATCTACATTTTCGAGGACGAAAATCCTTTCAAGGGGAAGGAATTGTCACAATATAATCCTTCGGTGGGAACACCTTTTGGATGAGGTGGCTTGATTTGCCGCATGGCATCAAATTGATGCATCTTTCATATATATGGGTAGAAGAGATGAAAGAGAGTAGGTATGTAAGAGATTATTATGAGTAGTCTCTTATGAGGTAAGCTTGGCGGCTGGGAGGACACGAACTTCGAAGAACTCTGTGTGTGTGTGTGTTTGAGGACAGTTCGTGACAGCAAAGACATGAAAAACTAAGGCATGCGACAGAACATCTCAGGCTCATGGAACACAAAGAGAGAAGAGTAGAGATAGACCCGAGGTGAGCTTTGCTAATCCACTTGGAAGAGAGAGAACGAGGACAAAGACTGATAGGATGGACAGGGAGAGACATCGGGATCCAAGGAATCCAAGAAATACAGACGAATTCCTCTGCTAAGGCCTAGAGAACATGCTAGAACATTAAGACTCACACAATTGGTTAAGTCCATGAAGAATTGCTTCGATGGCACAGGAGACCCGTATGACCATGTAGCAGAGTTTAGGCAAGTTTTGAGAGCTAAAAAAGTGGAAGACTTGTTCACTCAATACAATGCTTTTGGCCTAACACTCAAGAACACTGCATTGACTTGGTTTCAACCACTTCACCAAGATCAGTACAGAAGTATAGACCAACTTCTTGAAGCATTCATCACTGAGTTTTCCAAAAGTGGCATTAGGCATAACACGTTCTCCCTGATATATAGCTTCAAGCAAACACCTCAAGAGATAGTGAGGCTCGCAAGAAGAAGGTTTAGGCAATACCTAGAGAGATGCCCTACTCCAGAGTTACCCACTTCAGCCAAATAAGTGGCCTTATTTCTAGATAGATTGTTAAGTACCAAATTGAGATCATATGTGTACTTGAAGGACCCTAGATCCATAGAAGAATGTGTACGCATGTGCATAGACATTGAGGATAATCTAGGGGAGGAATTAGAGCTCTCAAAGATCTATAAAGATCAGATAGTTCTACTAGCCTCGCCTCCTCACAGTCCACATCAATTGAGGATCTAGCAGAAAAGGTAGCTCAGAAATTAGGTGTCTCTAGCAAGCAGATTCCAAGATTTGCCCCAGGAAAACAATGCTACACATGTGGAGGAGACCATATGGCTAATGTGTGCCCTATCATGGCTCAACCCCAAGTGAATCCTAACAGCCAATACTGCACCATAGAAAGGAGATACACCAACCACAATGCACAAGACTGCCCATATAACAAACAAACCGTTAGACAAAATTATCCTCAGACTTACCCACAACAAGGAAAGTACCAGAATCAGTACCCACAACAACAGTATGGTAGGCCCCAACAACCCTATCAACCACCTTATGCACGGTAGCAAAGACCTCAACCAGTCCTAGTGTAGCAACCCCCTCCTCTAGGCAATGTGATGCTAGTGAAGTATGCAGTTGCAAAAGAAAATCTAAATAGAGCTTTAGTGCCAGTGACACCCTCGCTTTCAGGAAGTGACCCAAGTGATCATAGTTTTGACTCTA
Source organism: Ceratopteris richardii (assembly GCA_020310875.1). Lineage (NCBI taxonomy): Eukaryota > Viridiplantae > Streptophyta > Polypodiopsida > Polypodiales > Pteridaceae > Ceratopteris > Ceratopteris richardii. Next base: position 128,541,583 of record CM035410.1, on the reverse strand, counting down.
CACATATCGAGAGCCCACAGGCTTACTACATGCAGTCACCAGAGCATAGTGAGCCATACTATTATGAAGAGCCGAGTGAATCTGTTGGTGTAAATCACAAGCCTAAACACTTGGCTTGAAAGACATCTTGAAGACCCTACAAATGTGAAGAAGCATAGGAACTAGTACTAGTGGTTAATTACCACTTTATCTCATTGTAAAAATCAAATTGACTTGAAATCTTTTGTAATCACCTACCAAAAGGATTCGTGGAAAAAGGTAGATTTTTGATTGAAGGAATATCTCCTAGGATATAGGAGCTTGATCATAGGGAGCCAAGAGTTTGAATTTGAAATCAAGCTTCTCATTACTGATTTTGAGTGTGTGTGAGGCCTACACTATAGCCCACACCTATCTACACCATTAGGCAATGATTTTCATGCCAATGGATTTGTATACAAGTGTTCATTAATACATACATTCACATTGTCCATTTCTCAGTTCACTGTCATACTACTCAAAAGTCTATCAACCTATGGAGTTCATATCTCAGTCATTTCTCCATCAAATCCGGTGATTCAAAGCTTGTTGGATTCAACTCGAAGTTGTCTACATACTATTTGAAGAGATTCTATTCAGCCATTTCAGAGAAATACGTGTTGAGGTGATCACTGGTCAATATCTGCTACAGTCCTAAAAAATCGGGGGTATAGCTTAACTTGCTAAATTGATTTTTCTTAGCATAGTTTATTTTTTTACATCATTCCACTTGGAATAGTTAGCTTACTAAGCTAATTAGATACCTCTAAAAGGAATTTTTCCAATTCCTACTGTGCTGGTCAAACTGAGAAAAATACTCAGCAAGTATCAAGACATAAATAGAAGGTTTTCTTGAGTTTGTGAGTTTCAAAGTTATCTGTTTTGATTCAATCATTGCACACATCACTTCCAAAGTACATAGGCCATTTTATGGTGTCATTGGAAAGCTAAGGAGGTCTACTTATCAAGCCTTAAGCAAAAGAGGGCTGGTACAAAGCAGGTTTTGGTAGTACCTACTCAATCTCTTGGAGCATCCATCCATCTTTCCCAATAGTGGTATCAGAGCAAACTAAGGTAAAATGGGAGATGGTTTTCCTTCATTTATTGATAAATTGGACAGGAACAACTATCAAGCATGGTCTCTAAGGATGAAGACCTACTTACAAGGAAGGAGTCTCTATGGATACATCTCAGGAGATGAGGAATTTCCCTCATTCAAAACAAGAGGATTACCAACCAATGAAGAACATGAAAAGCTCAACACATGGTGTGCTAAGGATGCATTGGCAAGGTCTTATTTACTCAACTCCATCTCTGATTTTCTTTTGCCACATATTAGAAATTGTAAGACATCCCAAGAGACTTGGGAAACCTTGTCATCATATTTTTCCTCCAACATAAGGGCTAGGAAAAATTAGTTGTGGATTGAATTCACAACATTAAGGAAGCAACCTAAGCAAGTTGTTTCAGAATTTGTGACCAAGATTAAAGATGTGGCAGATCAGTTAGCAAGCATAGGAGAAGAGATTGAAGAAGAGCAGATTGTAAGACAAGTGATCAATGGGATCAAGGCTGATGAAAAATGGGAAAGCTTCACCACTGCTATGGATCTTTACATGGACATGCAAATTCCAGATCTTACAACTCTCATGGGACAATTGTTTACTCATGAAGCAAAGCTCAACAAGAATGGAGATACATCCAAAGGTAATAACTCTTGTGCCCTATACGCTGATAAGAAGTCTAAGGATAAAGGCAAGAGCAAAAAGGTGGAAGATGAAGGTCTACCTCCCAAGCCAACTATGCAGGGAGAGGTAGATCATCAAGAGGAAGGGGTGGAGGAGGTAAGCAAGGTAGGGGGAGATCCTATAACTCCTCACCATGTAACATTTGTGGTCTATCAAATCATACTACAGATGAGTGTTTCAGGAATTACAAGAATCAGAGAGGAAGAGGATACCAAAGAGGTGGATACTCACAGTCAAGAGGAAGATTCAATCATCACCAAGGCTACAACAACAACTACAACAACAATTACAACAATAATTACAATGGCAACTACCAAGGAGGATTCAAATCCAGGAAGGACTACAACAACAACTACACAGAGGAGCAGGATGACTCTCTTCTGATCATGAACATGACTTCAAAATCAGGTACAAATGATGATCACCTATTCTACATTGACTCAGGATGCTCAAATCATGTAGCTGGCAATGTAGCACTACTCTCTGATCTTGAGGAACCAAAAGGTAAGCATCAAGTCCAAACAGGTGATGACACCAAGCACTCAGTAGTTAAAGTTGGAAATGTTAAGACTTGTGATGGAAATTAGAATTTGTTGAGCAGGGTACTCTATGTACCAACCATTACCAAAAATTTGATGAGTGTTGAACAGATTGTGGAGAAAGCTTTGCAGGTTAGATTCAACCAATATGGAGCATTTATGGAGGATCCAAGACATGGGTTCAAGAGGATTTCTAAAGGAGAAAAATCAGGTAGACTTTTCACTTTTGAGTTGGAAGACACAAAGAATATTGCACTATACAGTTATAAAGATCAAACACTTTCAGAACTTGAGATTTGGCACAAAAGATTAGGGCATATAGGAGAAAGAACCTTGAAGCAAATATGCAGGGACCAATGTGTGCTTGGAATACCTAATGTATCCAAGCAACATATGATTTATAAGTGTGGTGCTTGTCAATTTGGGAAGTCTCATAGGTTACCCTTCTCAAGGAAAGGTTACATGCATGAAGATTATCTAGAGCTTGTCCATACAAATGTATGGGGACCAAGCGTAGACCCCTCAGTCTCAGAATCAAGGTACTATGTGTCTTTCATTGATGATTATAGCAGATGGACTGTATTGTACTTCATGAAGCATAAAGATGAGGTGTTTAATTGCTTTAAGAAATACCTTGCACTTGTTGAGAATCAGACAAAAAAGAATTTGAAGAGACTAAGATCAGATGGAGGAGGTGAGTACTTCTCCAATGAATTTGAAAACTTCTTGCAGGACAGAGGCATCAAAAAGAGAAATCACCACAAGGTATTCTCCTGAACAGAATGGGGTAACTGAGAGAAGAAATAGGTTGATTGTTGAGACAGCTAGGTCTGTGTTGAATGAGAAAAAGTTACCTAATTATCTATGGGCAGAGAGTGCTTCTACTGCCACTTATCTCATAAATAGGTTACCATCTAAGTCCCTTGATGGGATGACACCCTATGAAGCATGGCATGGTAAGAGACCCTCACTAGACTGTTGCAGGATATTTGGATGTGTAGCATATGTACACATTCCTTCTCAGATAAGAGGTAAACTAGACCCAAAGGCTGAAAAGTGCATCTTTATTGGGTATGATCTACATAAAAAAGGTTACAGGTTTTATAACCCTTCAAATAAGGGATTCATGGTAAGCAGAGATGTTGTTTTTGATGAAAATGATTCTTGGTATGAGAATGAATGCAGGAAGGTTAAATTACCCTATGATTTGGAAGAGGAGTTTCGAAGTCTTGCTAAGGAGGAACCAACTCAGAATGAAGACACAAGTTCAGATGATGAAGACACTATCAATCTTGAAAGAGTTCAAGGCATGGAAGTCCAAGGGCAAAATGAAGATGAAGAAGCTTGAAGATATACATGAATCTTCAACTCAATCAATCAGAAGATCACAAAGAGAAAGCAAAAAGCCTATCGGATATGGGTATGATACATCTCTTGTTACTAAACATTTTGTTTATCTTGCCAAAGATTTGTCAAATGAAGAACCAGGATCATATGAGGAAGCCATAACCAAATCAGAATGGAAAGAAGCTATGGATGAGGAGATTGAAGCACTCAAAGAAAGTGATACATGGGAGTTAGTACCCAAGAAGGACTCCATGAAGGTAATAGGATCCAGATGAATCTATAAACTTAAAAGAAATTCTGATGGTACAATTAATAGGTACAAAGCTAGATTGGTAGCCAAGGTTTTGCACAAACCCAAGGCATTGACTATGAGGAGACATTCTCACATGTGGCCAAGATGCCAACTATCAGAGTGTTGATTAGTGTGGCTGCATCAAAAAATTGGAATACGTACCAATTGGATGTCAAGAATGCTTTCTTGAATGGATGGATTTCAGAGGAGGTATATATGTCACAACCTCCTAGCTATGAGGACCCTAAGAAGGTAACATATGTTTGCAAATTAAAAAAGGCTTTATATGGATTGAAGCAGGCACCTAGGGCATGGAATTACAGGTTAACTACATACCTCCAAGATCAAGGTTTTGTTATGAGCAAGGCAGATACTTCTCTATTCATTAAGAGAAGTAATTCAAAGGTAATATACCTTTGTGTTTATGTTGATGACATCATAATTACAGGTAATGATGTAAATGGAATCAGACAAATCAAGAGCCAGATGATGAAGGAGTTCAAGATCAATGATCTTGGTCTATTGAAGTATTTTCTTGGGCTTGAGTTAGTTTATACTAACTCAGGAATATACATTACTCAGAAAAAATACATACAGGATATGTTGAAGAAGTTTCACTTGCAGGATGCTAAAGTAGCAAGCACTCCAATGGAGGTAAACTTAAAATTAAGTGCCCATGAAGGTGATGAAGTCAATGACATTACAAGTTATCAAAGTATGGTGGGTAGTTTGAACTATGCTACCTTAACAAGGATAGATATTGCATATGGAGTTAGTGTGCTAAGTCAATTTATGCACAAGCCAAGGATACCTCACTTAGAGGCTGCCAAGAGAATCTTGAAGTATCTTTAGGGTACACAGAACCATGGTTTGTATTTCCCTTACACTTCAGATATTGATAATAAAATTTATTCAGATGCAGATTGGGCAAGATGCAAGGATGATAGGAGGAGCACTTCTGGATATATTTCTTTTGCAGGTGATAAGCCAATATCTTGGTCTGCAAAGAAGCAACCAACTGTTGCATTGTCTTCTACAGAGGCAGAGTATAGAGGGTTGGCTAATGCCACACAAGAAGCTATTTGGATTAAGCTTTTGTGTACAGAATTGGTTTTATATAATAGGTCTCCAATAATCTTTGGAGATAATACAAGTTCTCTTCACCTTGCAGCTAATCCTATATATCATGCTAGGACCAAACATATAGAGGTCCATTACCATTATGTAAGAGAGAAGTTGATAAGCAAAGATATTCAACTGACCTATGTATCAACCAACATGCAATGTGCAGATTTGTTGACTAAAGCTTTGGATGGAACCAAACTTTGTAGGTTCAAAGCAATGATTGGATTGCAGGATATACATGAAGATTGAAGATGAAGACCAAGCCAAAATGTTTGGCTTGAGGGGGAGCTATTGATGTAAATCACAAGCCTAAACACTTGGCTTGAAAGACATCTTGAAGACCCTACAAATGTGAAGAAGCATAGGAACTAGTACTAGTGGTTAATTACCACTTTATCTCATTGTAAAAGTCAAATTGACTTGGAATCTTTTGTAATCACCTACCAAAAGGATTCGTGGAAAAAGGTAGATCTTTGATTGAAGGAATATCTCCTAGGATATAGGAGCTTGATCATAGGGAGCCAAATGTTTGAATTTGAATTCAAATTTTTACTCATTCTCTATAAAAATGGACATGGAAAAGTCGCGAGTAGAACTCATCACTTCCGAGCTTCTCATTACTGATTTTGAGTGTGTGTGAGGCCTACACTATAGCCCACAGCTATCTACACCATTAGGCAATGGATTTCATGCCAATGGATTTGTATACAAGTGTTCATTAATACATACATTCACATTGTCCATTTCTGAGTTCTCTGTCATACTACTCAAAAGTCTGTCAACTTGTGGAGTGCATATCTCAGTCATTTCTCCATAAAATTCGGTGATTCAAAGCTTGTTGGATTCAACTCAAAGTTATCTACATATTGTCAGAGTTTGAAGAGATTCTATTCAGCCATTTCAGAGAAATATGTGTCTAGGTGATCACTAGTCAATATCTGCTATAGTCCTAAAAAATCGAGGGTATAGCTTAACTTGCTAAATTGATTTTTCTTAGAATAGTTTATTTTTTTACATCATTCCACTTGGAATAGTTAGCTTACTAAGCTAGTTAGATACCTCTAAAAGGAATGTTTCCAATTCCTACTGTGCTGGTCGTACTGAGTAAAATACTCAGCAGCTGTCAAGACATAAATAGAAGGTTTTCTTGAGTTTGTGAGTTTCAAAGTTATCTGTTTTGATTCAATCATTGCACACATCACTTCCAAAGTACATAGACCATTTTATGGTGTCATTGGAAAGCTAAGAAGGTCTACTTATCAACCCTAAAGCAAAAGAGGGCTGGTACAAAGCAGGTTTTGGCAGTACCTACTCAATCTCTTGGAGCATCCATCCATCTTTCCCAACAGAATCTAGTTGGGAGTTAGAATGTGCGAATGTCATGTACGCAAACCCCAACTCTAGACCTAAGCCTAGGCAAATAAGACCTCCATTTCCTAGAGGGCCATGCTTCCGATGTCAGGGAGATCACCTCATTCGTGATTGCCCTCTACTTGCACCTACACAAACCCAATCTATGACAATTCAAGGCTTTTGTCCAGATTGTGGGAAGGAGCACTTGTTACGAGAATGTCCCAAGAACCCCAACTATATGCCAAAAATTGCCCCTATCAATGTGATTGGACTAGTGGTAGACTCCACGGGAAGTGTGACTTCCACAGCCCCAGTACAAGTTATCACGAGAGCTCAGGCACTAAAGAAAAATCAAGACTTAGGCCAGGAAAAGAATGTGGAGGTTAGCGAGACTGAGAGCCAGAATAAGAAGAGAACAAGAGCTTGGAGAGATAGTCGTGAACGCATGAAAAGGCAATGGGCAAATAAGATGAGTGAACTGGAGGAAAGTCTGCGAGAGACCAAAGCCAAAATAATAGAAATCACATCTCAAACGCACTCTCACACATCAACCCCACTACCATCCCCATCAATTTTAGTTCCCCAACCTTCTAATCCACCACACATAACCCACCCACCACCCTGAGTAGGATCAATCTTCGCAGATCCCACTCCGGAGGACATAGATATGATGCTTAGAGCATATCAGGCCAGGATCCAGGAAGGGGCAAATGTAACGCATCATGAAAGATGTTACCCTAGAGCTGACCTAGAGCTTGAACGAACCAAGTTGTGTGCCAAGATAGTGGAATTGGCTCAAACCATGTTTGAGGCCAATCGCCTCTTCAATTGCCCTAGCTCCACTAGAACACCATTGCATTTTGATGGCCTATTAGATAGATTGGAGAGGTTGATTGAAAAGTTTGGGAAAGGAACCACCACCCAGGCTAAGGAGAGGACAAGTGATAAAATAAGCATTCCTCCTCAAGAAGCTTATGTACCTAACTCCACTGAACCAGACACCTCTTCTTCTATGAACCGCTACTCACCAGAATTCTTGCGAGAGATTCAGGAAGAAAAATGGCGAAAGAGAGTGAAGTTCCTCCTCCCATTGAACTTGTGGATGACACACATGATCAATTCCCACAAGACCTTCCTTCCATTTATGGAGAGCAAGAGAGTGCCCAATCTCAAGAGAGATTAGACTTCGAGTCCAATTCCTTACAGGAACTACCCCGTTTCACAGGTCCATGGGAAGCTAAGTCTACTTGCATGAGAGCACCCATGGTCATGATAAGAAATGAAGACTCAATCATGCCTAGGAACACACAGGTAGTGAAGAATACTAAAGTGCAGTGCAATCTCACTTTAGAAGAGCTACTCAAGGTTAAGCCTGAATTGTGGAAACATGTAGTCAAGCAAGTGCCAAACATATCAAAACCTCGTTCCCAGGTAGGATCTCATAGAACAGTGCCAGAAATACCCTTGGACAAGATAGGAAACATGAGCGAAGGAGAAGAAGGAAACACATATCTCCCTATCACTCATCAGGGTTACACCACCAAGGCAATATTGGACTTAGGTGCAGGAGTTGCAATTGCTACCACTTCCCTATGGAAGCGATGGGGCAAGCCAACACTCAGGCCAACGAGAATGAAGTTACAAATGGCTGATGGTCACATTGAGAGACCCTTAGGACTACTAGAAGGAATAACTCTCACCACTTGTGGTGTAGAGTTTGAACATACTTTTGCTATATGTGACTTTAGCAAGAATCAGGCCTACGAGATGATTATGGGAAGACCCTTCTTGAGGCAATTGCAAGTAGTGCAGGATTGGGGGACAAATTCTTTGTATACTTGGGTGTCACAACCAAAGTGGTCTCAAAGATTTCTCTCATAGAGATGTTCCCCCTATTCAATGGAATCCCATCCATAGAGCCAAGGACGATACCAAGTCAGTGCACTCCATAGGATGAGGATCCTCATGGATGCATGAAGACACCCACTTATGGATGTGCAAAGTAGCCGTAGAAGAAGAAAAGAGAGAAAAAGGCAGAGAGATAGGTGTGAAAGAAACTCATAGATCAATTCAAGACCTGACCTATGCACCTGTAGTATTTCCTGATGAAGAGTTTGAACCTCATGGTTGGGCGGAGATCTTAGCAACTATGGATGTAGTCATCAATGAAGAACAATGGACACCCCATTGTGATGAGGATGGCTATGACATTTCAGTCTTCACAATAGAGCCAATCATGTGTGATCCAATTATTGAAGAATGTGAACCTAGCACTGATGCATTCGAGGATGCAAGTGACTCCGATCTAGAGTCAATCATTATGGACCCACCCTTTGCATTAGATGAGGAATATTTCTATGGAGTAGAAGATCACCCTCAAAGACACGAATAAATTACAAATGAGGTGAGATTAACCATACAAGTGACCACCAAGAGTGAGGGAAAGAAGAGGAAGAAGAGAGAAGTCTCACCAGAGGAGGAAGAATCGTTGTTTGAGGTCCCTGAAGACTTCAATGAGTATGAAGTTGAAGATAGGAGAGTCATCATAGAATGTCTAAACGTGAAGCCGTCATAGGAGAGGCCTATGATAACAAAGAAACTACAAAGAAAATCATAGTGACCATGGAGGAAGGTGAAGAGCGATGCACATACATAGGACACAACCTAAGTGAAGAAGAAGAGCAGGAGTTGATAGCCTTACTACGTGAATATAGAGATGCGTTTGCATGGAGTTACAAGGACCTGAAAGGTGTAGACCCTGATATATGCTCACATATGATCCCCATGACCTCAAATGCCAGACCTCTAAACAAAAGCCATACACATATAATGACAACTATGCTGCCAAGATCAAAGAAGAGATAGATCGCTTGGTTGAAGCCGGATTTATCTATGAAATCGAGCACACTGAATGGGTATCCCCCATTGTAGTGGTGCCCAAAAAGAATGGCAAATTACGCGTATGCATTAACTTGAAAAAGGTTAACGCAGCCACTATCAGAGACAATTATCCGCTTCCGATCACTAAGAATCTATTAGAAAGGGTAGTAGGAAAGGAAGTGTACAGCTTCCTAGATGGGTTCTCTGGTTACAATCAAGTAGCCATTGCACCGGAAGATCAACATAAGACGGCTTTTGCCACAGAGTGGGGCATATTTGCTTTTCGGGTAATGCCATTTGGGCTTACCAATGCTCCTGCAACCTTTCAGAGATTGATGTGTCATGTATTCAAAGAATTCTTGAGGAAGAATTTGGAAGTCTATGTTGATGATCTCTGTGCTCATTCCAACATTAGATAGATGCATATACGTGAACTCAAGCAAATCTTTGACAAATGTAGAGAATATCAAGTCTTCCTGAACCCAGAAAAGTGTGTTTTCATGGTCAAGCAGGGCAAGATTCTAGGACACATAGTGTCAAAGAACGACATATCCACTGACGAAGAGAAAGTGAGAGCTATCGCATAACTACCTAGGCCAAAGAATGTCAAGGAAGTGCAACCTTTGATGGGGCATTGTGGTTATTACCGACGTTTCATACACATGTATGCCATCATTGCAAAGCCTCTGTACGGACTTTTGACCAACTTTGAGTGGACTCATGAATGTGAGAAATCTTTCAATGAGCTTAAACGACGATTATGTTAAGCACCAATCTTGACTACACCAGATTGGAACAAGCCATTCCATGTTCATGTGGATGCATCCGATTATGCTATTGGGTGTGTACTTGCTCAACCTACGGACGAAGGTAATATGGATCTTCCCATTGCCTATGTTAGTAGACAGTTGAATGCAGCGGAACGAAACTATACCACCACCGAATGAGAAGGGTTAGGCATGGTATATGCGGTTAAAAAGTTTAGACACTATCTGCTTGCAAATAAGTTTAATTTTTTTTACTGATCATCAAGCACTCTTGTACTTGGTAGACAAGCCATGCAATACGGGTAGATTAGTAAGATGGTTCCTCTTACTAATGGAATATGACTTTGAGGTAGTGGTGAGAAAAGGCAAGACTCATTTAAGAGCAGATCATCTATCAAGGCTCACATCCGGAGAGGCCCCACAAGGAGTGTCAGATGACCTTCCTGACGCTTACTTGTTTAATTTGGAAGTTGTACCACAGTGGGCCAAGACCTTAGTGCCAGTACTGACATATGGGCCTAAAGATCAAATAGTCGACACTCAAGATAGGGAGGTAGTAAAAGCACAAAAGTACCATATCATGGCAGGGAGTATGTACAAGCATACAGATCAAGGAATATTAGCTTATTGTGTGGAAGAGGATGAGTACACGAAATGATTGCAATTAGCACATGTTGGTGCATTAGAGCAACACTACTCGAGACAAAGAACTTTACAAACACTAAAGAGACTCGAAGTGCATTGGACAACTATGGAAGCAGATGTCCATAGAATGTGCAAGGAATGCCCAATCTGCAGCATTAGGCTACTTGTGGAACATGCCACTCTTTATCAAGTGTCTTTAGTGCCAGATTGGAGCGAACCATTAGTAGCCTTCTTGAGGACGAAAACATTCCCACAAGATAATGACATTAGCTAGACAACGGAGCTTAGAACAAGAAGCATTAGACTATACTCTCATTGGAGATAATCTATACAGAAGAGGGAAAGATGGGTATCTTAGATTATGTGTCCACGAGAGCGAATATCTGAAGATCTTGGAAACTGCTCACCAAGGTGTAGCAAAAGGACACTTTGAACCAGATAGAGTGATCAAGGCAGTACTTTTCGTAGGTCTTTGGTGGCCCACCCTTCACATGGATGCACATACCTACGTGAAGAGGTGTGATGTTTGTCAGGGAACTCAATATCCTATATGCAAAGATGAGATGCCATTGAAACCTATGATGGGTGGATGTGCATTCTCTAAATGGGGAATAGACTTTGTTGGTCCGATTAACCCCCAGCCAAGGGTTCACATGCTGAATACATCATTGTGTCCACAGATTATCTAACCAAGTGGGTAGAAGTAAAAGCCACAACAAAGAACGATGCTCAAATGGGAGCAAAGTTCTTATTTGAGAATGTGTTCACTAGATATAGATTGCCAATAGAGTTAGTGAGTGATAGAGGCACACACTTCTTGAATGAAGTCATAGAAAACCTTCTCCAAGAATTCTTGGTTATAGATAAGAAGTCTTCCCCCTATCATCCACAAGCTAATGGACAGGCTGAGAGCACAAATAAGATTCTATGCAATGTATTGACAAAATTGGTTAATAATAAACGCTCTGATTAGGACAAACAACTACACCATGTTGTTTGGGCATATAGAGTTGCCTATAAAACGATACTCCAAGCCACACCCTTTCAGATGGTATTCGACCAAAATGTAGTGCTACCATTGGACTTTTTGATACCTACATTGAAAGTAGCACAAGAGCATGACTGGACAGGCCATGAGCTCTCCTCTAGAATCTTTGATCTTGAACAATTACGTGAAACATGATTGAGAGCTACAGCAGGAATTTATGCAGCCAAGAAAAGGAAAAAAGCATATTTCGGTGCACATGTGAAGGATAAGGTCTTGAAAGCAGGAGACCTAGTCCTAGTCTACACCTTGAAGCAACATGCACGGAAGTTAGAGAAGAGAGGCTATGGACCAATGATTATCAATAGGATCTCCACAAGTGGATCAGTTCAACTAGCCACTCTAGAAGGCGATATTCTACCAAGTTACATAAGTGGATGCAGAGTCAAGTTATATCAAGAAATCCTCATGGAGGAGATGTTAAATCGACTCAATACTGCAAAGAAACGTAAAGAAGAGGAAAAGATAATTAGGGAAGAAGCACAGGTAGAAGCTTTAGAACGCATCCGACGAATGAAATTGAGAAGACATGGTAGAGATCTGCCTATGCCTGACACTCAAGAATCTCTAGGTTATCACATGGCCATGTGCGAGGCTTCAGGTGAATGTTCCCATAAGATAGTCGATCGGCGACCTTTTATGACCCTAGAGGTAGGACAAGGAGAGAGTGCAAGGATCTTGAGAGCTTTAATTGACTCAGGAGCAGCCACTAGTGCAGTTCGACTTTCTTACTGCCAAGAACTGCAATTGAAGGTCAATCCTATGGAGGCATATCTCATAGGGTTGGGAGGTGTGGAAACCCCTTGCATGGGAGAGGTGGAACTTCCCCTCTACATAAAAGAGGTTCTAATGGCAGTCAAAGTGCTAGTCTATGAAGACAAGGATCTTACCAAACCTCTTGTCTTGGGCCAAGACTGGATCTATGATCGTGCAGTCAACCTCAACCTAAGAAGTGGAATTCTTCAGGCGTGGGTAGGCCAAAACCACATCACAATTGAATTAGAAAATCAAGCACTCAAGCCACTAGAAAAGGCACCAAATCTTGGTCCCTCCAGGAACCCACATGAAGATAACGATGCTATTTTGTCCAACTTTCTATGGTGCAGAAGATTGTCTCTCTTGACAAAAGTGCAGAAGTCAAAGAGGAGTTCCCTTCTTTTCCAAAAAGGATTTGAGGAAAGCAAGTCGGGCAACACACGACACAGGGGAGGCCGATGATCAAGAAGCATGATCACCAACCTATACAATATAGAGTACCTCTTGACATGAAGTATATCTAGGTACGCAAGGGTGAAAAACCCACGGCTCCAGATACAGGGTCTCAAAGGTGCACCAAACGAGCTACCCCGTCGAGGATTACAATGAAAGAGTACCCTAGGCAACATTTTGGACATGCCATTTCTATTTGGGTTCCGAAGCGGTCAATGAAGGCTATCCAAAATGCTAGAAAAATATGGGTGCCCAAGACCTGCTTACGAGCTCAAATAGATTCACCTCCATTCACAAGATTGAATCAACACTCACAAGCACTCTTGGCACAAAACCTAGGGCAAACATCTACACTCCACACCACTGTCACACCTAGGAATGTTGGGAAATGGATACCCAAAAGGTCCCAAATTCAACACAATCCAGTCCACAAACCTTTACGTGTCATCACCAATAAAAGCTACGATTCCACCATCAAAGTTTGGAGACTTAAACCCCGTATCAAACCACCTGACCCAATTTTGTAAATGAGTCCCCTTTGATGTAGGTGCATTCTAAGTACATTGCACATTGTAGCTCAACGACGAGTAGCACCTCCTTTAATGTCAATCCGGGAAGACGTGAGGATGGTATGAAGACCTCGAGCAAGTGGCGGCACAAGTGCGTGAGTGAGAAGCACACAAGCATGCACACACATACACACACACGCGCACACAAGGCAAGACAAAGAGTGAGAATCAATGGAGTTCTTTAGATTACTTCAAAATGCTCTTACAAGTTCGTTTCAATTACAATCTAACCTCAAAAATGAGCTCTCTAGCTCTTTTTATAGTTTTTGACTAACTTTTGGCCCTGTCCAGACCTAGTGTCCGGCCTAGTTAAAAATTAGGTTCCAGGGCCAATTTGAGGGCTCAAACGGAGTCTAAAAAATACGAAAATTGAGATGTAGGTACTTCTAAGGCTCCTCAAGCTCAAGGACTCCTTGGCTTGCACAAAATGGAGCTACAAAAATATGAAATGGTATTTACAATGATTGTTAGTGATAAGAATCACTGTTCAAAGATGTAGATTGGAAAAATTGAAGGGCCTATCTGCTAGATTTGCGTCGACTGCTTTGTCTGCTTACTCCTTCACCTTGTTCTGACTCTCTCCGTTGGCTTCCTTGTCTCGTCAGTCCTTGGGTTCCCATACCCATACTGCTCTCAACACCCCCCCCTCTCTCGCGTCTGTCGTCCCTGACAGACCCTTGTTGCTGGGGGTGTTGGATGTAATATTCCACAACCTGAGTGGCAAGCTGATGTTCTTGTAAGCGTAGTCCTCTGGCCAAATCTATCATCATACGATCCCAATCGATTGGTCCTGGAACATCCGGATGTGGCAGACGTAACTGATCTGCATGGATCGCTTGTTCTACTGCAAATAGATGTAGCAAATGTGTGGGTCTGGGAATGAAAATTTCGGAATTGTATTCCCAGAAGCCCGTAGAGAACATTTCCTCAAATGTTTGCTTGAAGCATGCGGGCAAGTACTTGATTCGTGCATGCCAAGCAAAGATAACAGTGACCGAGGGGGTTTGGCTCATGTCGTAGACTAAATCCTTGTTGCCTTGGGCGAATCCAGGAGCGGAGATGTATGGAGCTTGGACATTCCGAAAGGTTTTGAAGACAATGGTCATGAGCTCAAATATCTTCATACACATTTTCGCTGCTATATCAGGTACATTATTTAGTCGTGCAGACCAGTGCCGAATGGTCGATATCATGTAGGCTACGGTTGGAGGTCCTCGAGAGGGAGCAAAATACGGGTAGTTAACCCAAGCGGAGCACTCTTTATTGTTGCGTACCTTGATTGCAAATGCTTGCCAGGATCTGCGACGTACCACTGGACAATAGCATGGGTTATACTTGATATAGAGTGGCATGGTGGCCCAGGTACTCATCATCTCAGGGTAATCGGTGAGTAAACGTGCACGCCAATTAGGTTGGAAAATCGAGCCAGCACGTGCGTCGGTCGGTAAATCCCCTATCTCAAAGTGAGTAGCGAATGTGGGCTCCTTCCCAGTATGTCTTTTGACTTCTGCATTATAATCATGTAGTAAGACAAAATAAGGCATGTATTGCGCTTCTGATGTTGTGATTAACCGTTGATGGGATAATTGTTGAAAGTAGGAAGACCGAAGGACCGTTTCTTCCAGATTCGTGAGAGATTGCATTTGCACGGCCACACGATCATCATGTGTCTTACCCACTTTCTCGACCCTTCTGACCCAATCTGGAACTTGAATTTCTAACGTGTCTTGTCCTTCTTCTGTAGTTCGACCACCAGGCGTCGGCATAGGCTCGTAGGGCTCTTCGTAGCTGTCCTCGACGGGGATTTCCACTACTGTTTCAGGTTCTGGTTCTTCAATGGGCGAGGGTGGTCGTTCATATGGTAGGAGGCATGCTTGGAGTTCTGCCACCTGTTTCCGAAGGGTCTCCATTTCTTCTGTAGATTGTTGCAAGATTACCGGTTCCTGTTGAGCAGTGGGTACACTGGCTAACTGTTTCTTTAGATCGGCACATTCAGTCTCTAGTTTCTCATATGACTCCAGGAAATTTGCATGCTGCTCAAGCAAAATGCGGATGTCTTCTGATGGAACTGCTCTATATCTGGTAGGGCTAATGGTTGCTCCTACGGTTCCTTCCATAGCCGCTTCAAAGTTGTCCTGATTTTGTTGTTGAAGTCGTTTGTTTTCCTCTAGTGCTGCGGCCATATGCTTTCTTAATAGCCCAATGTTGCGTCTGAGCGTGGCATTAGATATCATTTGCGCTTGAAGCACTGTTTCTAGCTCCTTAACTGCTTGGTCATCTACCGTTGATGCCTTTGATTCCAGTTCGGAGTGAGCCTGCTGTAGTGTGGCATGCTCGTCTAGGAGCGTCAGGTAGTCAGCTTCAAGAGTGGTGACTCTAGCTTGGAAGCGTTGAGATTCTGCCTGGAGGGCAGCATTGCGTTCTTCTAATTGATGGAAGTCGTGTTGTAGCTGATTTGCACACTGAAGTAATGTGTCGAACGTGCTATTTACATTATGAGATGCAAGGGGAAAAGTTTGAAATGCAGAGGAGGTGGGATTGGGTAGGGGGGTAGTGAATGCTGTGTGTGCCAATGATGTGAGTGGGGAGGTGGGGGGTAGTGGAGGGGAAGGTGGGGAAATCGTGGGGAGAGGTGCTGTGGTTGGTGAAATGTCCATTGGATCAGACAAGTTGGTGTGTGTAGGGGCTACCATATAGGTGGGTATGGTAGGTGAAGTGAGTGTGGTGTCCGTGTAAATTGATGTCGTTGCGAACATCGGAGGAAGGTGGCTTTGAAACATGGGAGAGCGGAAGAACTGCTCCACAAAGGACGGGTATTGTGGTGGTGAGGTCCGGTTGAAAGAGGTGTAGGGGCCAGCTGGGAAGTGAGGGTTATGGAATGGAGGTACACGTATTGGGGGGTAGGTCGGGAAACACAGGGTTCCTTCCGTGGGTGCTGGGTTTCCAACCACGCTAGTAATTATGGGATGGCCAGTCATGGGTTCAGCGGATAGATGGGACGAAGTGTACAAGGGATTGGTGACGAAGGAGAAAAGGGTGTCTTGTGAGGTGGGTTCTCGAAATGAGAATGATTTGAATGAGGATGGATTATAAGTGGAGGTAGAGGTGATGACTGTCGTTTCTTCCAAGGTGGGAGGTGGTGGCGGGGGCGGAGAAGGTGGTGATGGAGGACGCTGGGGTGAGATGGGTGATGTCTGAACGAAGGTTTCAGCGGAGAGGTCAGTGGTGGTGGTGGGAGTGGCTGTGGTCTCAATAGGTACTTCTGGTTCTGTGACGGGTATCCTGATAGTCTTACCTGCTCGTGGTAACGTGTCCACTCTGCGTTTGTCATACCTTACGGACTGGCGGACTGCGGTGTGGACAGCCTCTGGAACTCCTAAAGAGTCTGACACTAATTTGAGGGTGTCAATGAAATGTTGGTCCACTCCTTCATCTGATAGCATTTCTTGCATCAAAGCTTGGCCTGATACCAGAGAGAGCTGATGCCTTTCTTGTACTGCTTTGATAGTGTCGTATAGCCTTCTTAGTTGAGCTGTATATGCAGGTGCGCCTACAAGTTCTGGCACCTCTTGTTGCTCCTCTTGTTGCTCTTGATCATATTCCTCCTCATCATCCTCCTGCTCCTCATCTCCGTCATCTTCTTCCTCCACTTCAACAGGGGTGACGGGGGCTTGGGAGGTTGTGGCCTGCGTTTGTATATTTTCCACTTGTTGTGCCTCTGCTGTCTCCAGCTCGACATCTTGTAGTAGTTGTTCGAAGTCTTCATTAGTGAGTTCTTCCAAAGCTGCACCACTAGGAAATTTGAGATCCGTTGGGATAGGAGGAAATAGCAAAGTGGAACCATCGGTGCTGCGTCTTGGAAGTCGGAGTGTGAATGGTCGGACTCTTCGGGGTGGCGGGGTGACCTCTGGTGTTAGGGTGGCTCCACGTGGCTGAGCACATGGGACTTGGACCGTGCCTCTCATCTTCTTAGATGGGGGTCCAGTGGATGTCCTGCCTCGGAACTGATCTACCCGATTCCACATCAGGGCTCGTTGGATTGGAATGTCATAAGCCAAACACCTATAAATGATTCTTGTCAGAGCACAGCAACCATATAAAACCTGTTTCCGTGGCCAGCGTTTGTGAGCTAAGTGTATCTGATCAATTATCCAGTGGGGTAGGTTGATGGTGAGGCTCTGTGTTTCTGCCAGATACAGGCTAAACCAAATCTTCTTGTGCGGCATGGTGAATCTATCCTGCGCCGGGAAAGCAAAGTGTTGCATGCACATGCGAAGGTGTATGGCAATATTAGGCGTCATGGATACCATGTCCTTGAGCTTGGTGAGACTTCGATTCTTCATGTAGTCCGGTACTAGGGTTTCCTTTTCTGTAGGAATATGCATGCCACGCATATCCAGAGCTTCTCTCACCAAATTGTTTGATAGTCTAAACCTTTTGAGCTCATTCCCCTTTGTCAGAGATGGAATCACAAATGAGCTTGCACCTTTGAGGTTCGGATTTGGAGTCAAGGTGTTGATGAGATAATAGCATCGCATGAAGTCGGGTTTTGGGAGTCGGGCACTGAAATAGGCACTCAATCCGGCTTTTTCCCATATCGGACGTAGACTTTCCGCATTTTGTAACTTCTCAAATTCTCTTGTAAAGAAATGGTATCTGCCTTGCTTTCCATTGTAGTCCAGCTCTGATTCCCAAAGATACGTTCCTTCCCCCAAGGGTCCTGCTACCTCGGTAAACCAATGTGAAGTCTTTCCCACGGGCATGGTGTGGCCACGCGGAGGGTCCGCAATAGGTATGATTTTGACGGCCTGCAACTCTTCTGGTCTTTCAACTGTTTCAGGCAAAACGGGTAAACTGTCCAAGTCCACCACTTGCGGGTTTGTTTCGGTGTGAGAGCTAGTTCCTGCTGCCTCCGCCATGTTGATAATGTCGTAGCTGATTCTGTGAGAATATATGAATAAACGTTAACATTGCAATGGACACAAAAATGACATGGTGTCCCTCATTACAATATTAACTTAAAGTTCTGGAGTGGTTAGTAGTTAATAAGTGCTCGGTGCTGGTGTGTGTAGTTAGGAGTTAGGTAGACCTAAGAACTAAGCAAAATGATGTGATAAGAGTGAAGCGGTTAGTAGGTGGTCATGGATTTACAATAGGGTCAGGGGGTTTGTTACAAGTCTTGGGCTGCCAAATGCAGTGGATGGGTTTTACTCGTGGTTCCGTGGAGATGCTCGAGAGCTTTCTAGGTGTGTCAGCTTTAACCTGAGGCCTCTTAGGGGCCCATTTACAACTGATTCTGTTCGTGTTCATGTGCCTTGATGTTGAAAGTGAGTGGATGTAGGCTGTGCGAGTGAATAGATCATGCTGTGTAGAGTGTGTTCTTGGTATAGCTATCTGAGCCCGCAAACAAGCCTTAGGCACCCAAATTTGTCTTGATTGTGGGCTAGCCTTCATCGACCTTTTGGGCACCCAAATAGATTTCACTTTAGCCGAAGAATTTCCGGACGACCTCTTATTAGTGACGTGTCGATGGTTATTAATAAGAGGCTTCCCCCGTTCTGTTGGCGTGGTTGCAACCGGGTGTTCGCCTTTTCGCACCCACACTTGATTCACTTGTTGGAACATTCTGCTGCGCAGATTTTGATGTCCGGCATAGGTAGTACTCTGCTGCTTTTGCCTTTGCTCCACCTTTGGTCGTTGCCTCCTTCTGGTCCTTGGAAAAGAAGGGAGTTCCGTGGCATCCCGGACTCCTTTTTTGCAAATATCATTCCTCTGCAACACAGGGTTTTGAACAAGAACAGCATGGTCATCTTCATGTGTACCCCTGGAAGGACCAGGAGTCCGTGCCTTTCCTAGTTCCTTGAGTGTTCCGTTATCCAACTCTATTGTAATTCGACTATGATTAACCCATACGTGAAGAAGTCCACTTCTTAGGTTTAAGTTGACTGCTTGGTCATAGATCCAGTCTTGACCCAAGACAAGAGGTTCAATGAGATCCTCATCTTGACACACTAGTGCTTTAACTGTCATTGCCTCATCATGAATGTAGAGGGGAAGTTCCACCTCGCCCATGCAAGGGGTTTCCACGCCTCCCAATCCTATGAGATATGCTTCCACAGGATTGACAGTTAACTGTAACTCTTGACAGTAAGACACTCTAACAGCACTAGTGGCGGCACCTGAGTCAATCAAGGCTGTTACAGTCCTTGCACTCTTTTCTTGTCCTATTTCTAGGGTTACGAA
The DNA here is from genome assembly GCA_020310875.1 of Ceratopteris richardii. Lineage (NCBI taxonomy): Eukaryota > Viridiplantae > Streptophyta > Polypodiopsida > Polypodiales > Pteridaceae > Ceratopteris > Ceratopteris richardii. The sequence continues at coordinate 128,521,803 of CM035410.1, read as the reverse complement.
AGGACGTCGATCAGTTATCCTAGGTGAGCTGGTTCCTGCAACTTCACACATTGCCATATGATATCCTTGGTCTGCATAGTCATCTGTCCTAGGCTGCTCTCTACCTTGCCTTCGTAATTTCATCCTTCTGATGCGCTCTAAAGCTTCAGCTTGAGCTTCTTCTCTAATTCGCTTCTCTTCCTCTTTGCGTTTCTTAGCAGTGTTGAGTCGGCTGAGCATTTCCTCCGTGAGGGGTTCCTGATACAACTTGACTCTGCATCCGCTAATATAATTAGGGAGAACATCACCCTCTAACGTGGCTAATTGTACTGCTCCACTCGTGGAGATCCTATTGATGATCATAGGTCCGTAGCCTCTCTTTTCTAGCTTCCTCGCGTGTTGTTTTAGTGTATAGACTAAGACTAGATCTCCTGCTTTCAAACCCTTATCCTTTACGTGGGCATCAAAGTATGCCTTCTGTCTCTTCTTGGCAGCATATATGCCTGCAGCGGCTCTCAGTCTTGTTTCTCCTAATCGTTCAAGGTCAAAGATCCTAGAGGAGAGCTCATGACCTGTCCATTCGTGCTCTTGTGCTACTCTCAATGTAGGGATCAGGAAGTCCAAGGGTAGCACAGCATTTTGACCGAATACCATCTGAAAGGGGGTGGCTTGGAGTACCGTTTTGTAGGCAACTCGGTATGCCCAAACAGCATGGTGTAGCTGTTTGTCCCAATCAGAGCGTTTAGTGTTCACTAATTTCGTCAATACATTGCATAAAATCTTATTAGTGCTCTCAGCTTGTCCATTAGCTTGAGGGTGATAAGGGGCAGACTTCTTGTGTATTACCAAGAATTCTTGGAGTAGATTTTCAACAACTTCATTCAAGAAATGAGTGCCTCTATCACTTACAAGCTCTATAGGTAGTCCATATCTCGTGAATACATTCTCAAACAAGAATTTGGCAGTTGTTTGAGCATCGTTCTTGGTTGTAGCTTTTACCTCTACCCACTTGGTGAGATAATCTGTTGCCACAATGATGTATTCCGCATGAGAACCCTTAGCTGGGGGATTAATAGGACCTACGAAGTCTATTCCCCACTTAGAGAATGCACGTCCGCCCATCATAGGTTTCAGTGGCATCTCGTCTTTGCGTATAGGATACTGAGTCCTCTGACATACATCACACCGTTTCACATAGGTATGTGCATCCATGTGAAGGGTAGGCCACCAGAAGCCCGCAAATAGTATCGCTTTGATCACCCGATCTGGTCCAAAGTGTCCTCCTGCTACCCCTTGGTGAGCAGTTTCCAAGATCTTGAGATATTCACTTTCATGGACACACAGTCTCAGGTAACCATCCTTACCGCGTTTGTATAGATTATCACCAATGAGTGAGTAATCCAAGGCTTCTTGTTCTAAACTCCTTTTCCTAGCCAAAGTCATGTCTGGGGGGAAAGTGTTTGTCCTCAGGAATGATACTAGTGGTTCGCTCCAATCTGGCACAATGGATACTTGATAAAGAGTGGCATGTTCCACTGGTGGTTTAGTGCAACAGATTGGGCATTCCTTGCACAACTTTTGGACATCAGCTTCCATAGTTGGCCAATGCACTCCGAATCTCTTTAGAGTCTGCAAAGTTCTTTGCTTTGAATGGTGTTGCTCTAATGCACCTACATGTGCTAATTGCAACCATTTAGCGTACTCATCCTCTTCTACGCAACAAGCCAAGATCCCTTGATCTGTGTGCTTGTACATGCTTCCGGCCATGATGTGATACTTTTGGGCTTTTACAACCTCTCTATTCCGTGTGTTCACCACTGGATGGTTAGGCCCGTATGTCAAGACTGGTACCAAAGGCTTAGCCCACTGCGGCACAACTTCCAAATTAAACAAGTAAGCATCAGGAAGGTCATCTGACACTCCTTGTGGGGCTTCTCCCGATGTGAGCCTAGAGAGATGATCAGCTCTCAAATGAGTTCTACCTTTTCTTACCACAACCTCAAAATCATATTCCATTAGCAGGAGAAACCATCTTACTAATCTTCCCGTATTGCATGGCTTGTTTACTAAGTACAACAATGCCTGATGGTCCGTAAAAAATTTAAACTTATTTGCAAGCAAATAATGTCTAAACTTTTTAACTGCATATACCATGCCTAATCCTTCTCGTTCAGTAGTGGTATAATTTCGTTCAGCCGCATTCAATTGTCTACTGGCATAGGCAATTGGAAGATCCATATTACCTTCACCAGTAGGTTGTGCGAGCACACATCCAATAGCATAATTGGATGCATCCACATGAACATGGAATGGCTTATTCCAATTTGGTGTGGTCAAGATTGGCGCTGAACATAATCTTCGTTTAAGCTCTTGGAAGGAATTCTCACATTCATCCGTCCATTCAAAGTTTGTCAGAAGTCCGTACATGGGCTTTGCAATGACAGCGTACATGTGTATAAATCGTCGATAATAACCACAATGCCCCATGAAAGCTTGTACTTCCTTGACATTCTTTGGCCTAGGTAGCTCTGCTATGGCTCTCACTTTCTCCTCGTCAGTAGATATGCCATTCTTTGACACTATGTGTCCTAGAATCTTGCCTTGCCTGACCATAAAAACGCACTTTTCTGGGTTTAGGCAGACTTGATATTCTCTACATTTGTCAAAGATTTGTCTGAGTTCAGGAATATGAGTTTGCCTAACGTTGGAATGAGCACAAAGATCATCAACATAGACTTCTAAACTCTTCCTTAGGAACTCCTTAAACACATGGCACATCAGTCTCTGGAAGGTAGCTGGTGCGTTGGTAAGCCCAAATGGCATTACTCTAAAAGCAAAAATGCCCCATTCTGTGGCAAAGGCTGTCTTATGCTGATCCTCTGGAGCTATGGCTACTTGATTGTAGCCCGAAAATCCATCAAGGAAGCTGTAAACTTCCTTGCCTGCCACTCTTTCTAAGAGATGTTCTGTGATGGGAAGCGGATAGTTATCTCGAATAGTGGCGGCATTAACCTTTTTCAAGTTAATGCACACCCGCAGCTTGCCATTCTTCTTGGGCACCACTACGATGGGGGATACCCATTCAGTGTGCTCAATTTCGTAGATAAATCCAGCTTCAACCAGTCTATCTATCTCTTCCTTGATCTTAGCAGCGTAATTATCATTATATGTATAAGGCTTTTGCTTAGAGGGTTTAGCATCTGAAGTCATGGGAATGGTGTGTGAGCATATGTCAGGGTCAACACCTTTCAAATCCTTGTAACTCCAAGCGAATATATCTCTGTATTCTCTTAGCAAGGCAATCAATTCGTGTTCTTCTTCCGCTGTTAGGTCATGACCTATGTACGTACATCTCTCCTCTCCTTCTTCTATGGCCACTACTATTTTCTTGGTAGTTTCTTTGTTATCATAGGCCTCTCCTGATTGTGCTTCTCGTTTAGGCATTCTTATCATGACTCTCCTGTCATCTATCTCATACTTCTTAAAATTTTCGGGGACCTCAAACAAAGATTCTTCCTCTTCTGGTGAGGCTTCTCTCTTTTTTCGTTTCTTTCCTTCTTCCTTCGGGGTCACATGTGTTGTTAATCTTACATTAGTTGTAACCTCTCCATGCCTCTGGGGTTGAAATTCTACTTCATGGAAGTATTCTTCATCTGATGCAAATGGTGGGTCCATAATGATTGACTCTAGATCGGAGTCACTTGCATCCTCAAATGCATCAGGGCTAGGTTCGCATTCTTCTAGAACTGCCTCTCCCATGATTGGCTCTATGGAGAAGACTGAAATATCATAGCCATCCTCATCACAGTGAGGTGTCCATTGTTCTTCGTTGATGGCTACGTCCATTGTTGCTAAGATTTCTGCCCAACCGTGAGGTTCAAATTCTTCGTCTGGAAAAACTACAGGTGCATAGGCTGGGTCTTGGATTGATCTATGGGTTTCTTTCGCACCTACCTCTCTGGCCTTTTCTCTCTTCTCTTCCTCTACTGCTACCTTGCACATCCATAAGTGGGTGTCTTCATGCATCCATGAGGATCCAGATTCTATGGAATGCACAGATTCTGTGTCATCTTTAGCTCTATGGATGGGATTCCACTGGATAGGAGGGACATCTCTATGAGAATAATCCTTGAGATTGACTTTGGTTGTAACACCTAAGTGCTGCAGGTACAAAGAATTGGTCCCCCAATCCTGTACCACTTGCAATTGTCGCATAAATGGCCTTCCCAAAATCATCTCATAGGCATGATTTTTACTGAAGTCACAGATAGCAAAACTATGTTCAAACTCGACACCACAAGTGGTGAGAGTTATTCCTTCTAGCAATCCTAGGGGTCTCTCTATGTGGCCATCGGCCATCTGCAATTTCATTCTCGTCGGCCTGAGTGCTGGCTTGCCCCAACGCTTCCATAAGGAGGTGGTGGCAATTGCAACTCCTGCACCTGAGTCCAAAATTGCCTTCGTGGTGTAGTCCTGATAGGTGATGGGAAGGTAGGTGTTCCCTTCTTCACCTTCACACATATCTCCTATCTTATCCAAGGGAATTTCCGGTACTGTCCTATGGGATCCTACCCGGGAACGAGGTTTTGCAGTTTCAGTTACTTGACTAGCTACATGTTTCCGCGCGTTTGGTCTATCCTCAGACAGCTCTTCCAAAGTGAGATCGCGTTGCACCTTGGTGTTCGTTACTACCTCCGTGTTCCTCGGTATGACTGAGTCGTCGTTCCTTACCATGACTGTGGGTGCTCTCATACATGTGGACTTTGCTTCCCATGGGCCTGTGAAGTGGGGTAGCTCCTGTATGGAATTAGACTCAAAGTCCAATCTCTCGTGAGACTGAACACTCTCATGCTCCCCGTAAATAGAGGGGATATCTTGTGGGAATTGGTCGTGTGCATCGTCCACAAGTTCAAAAGGAGGGGCGACCTCGCTTTCGTTATCCCATTTGTCTTCTTGAATCTCTCGTAGGAAGTCTGGTGCAAACCGATTCATAGAAGAAGAAGTGTCTGGCTCCGTAGAATTAGGCACATAAGCAACCTGGGAAGGAGGGCTTATTCTATCGTTGGCTCTCTCCTTGTTCCCATAGATGGCTGGAGCACAAGCTTCTTGGGGAGAATTACTTATTCCATTACTTTTCCGAACAGGCTCATACGCTCTCTGAGAAGGAATGTGGGTTACCTGTGGAGGTACATAAGCTTTCGGGGGAGGCTCATGTGACTTTTGGAAGGGAAGATAAGTTTCTTGAGGAGGCACATGGGCTTCCTGAAGAGGCTGGCTTATCCGTTCTCTTGCCCTTTCCTTTCTTTGAGGGGCAGGTTCTTTCTCTGATTGTGCAATTAACTTCTCTATTCTTTCCAGCAGTCCATCAAAGTGTAACTGCGTCTTAGCTGAACTAGAAATGTTAAATAGGCGGCTGGCCTCAAACATGGTCTGAGCCAATTCCACCATTTTGGCACAGATCTTAGTTCGTTCAAGCTCTAGCTCGGCTCTAGGGTAGCATTTTTCGTGATCGGTGATGGTTGGCCCTTCTTGAATTCTGGCCTGATATGCTTTAAGCATCATATTAAGGTCTTCCGGAGTGGGATCTGCTAGGACTGATCCTACTCTAGGGGGTGGTGGGGTTTGATGAGGCGGTGGGGACGGTGGTGGGTCGGATGGAGATGGGAGTGGTGAGGGCGGGGTAATGTGAGAGGGAGTTGGAGCTGTGAGTTCAGTTATCCTCGCTTTGGTTTCTCTTATGCTTTCTTCAAGTTCGTTTATCTTTTTTGCCCATTGTCTTTTCATTCGTTCTCGACTATCTTTCCATGCTCTAGTCCTTTTCTTTGTTACGCTCTCGGTTTCACTAGCCTCTGGGCCCTTTTCCTGGCTTGTCTCTTGGTTTTGCTGCAATGCCTGAGCTCTAGTGACTACCTGCACTGGTGCAGTGGAAGTGACGCTTCCTGAGGAGTCTACAACCAAACCAATCACATTGATAGGAGTGATTTTTGGCATATTATTGGGGTTCTTAGGGCAATCTCGTAAGAGATGTTCTTTCCCACAATCTTGGCAGAAGCCTTGGATAGTCACTGACTGATTTTGTGGAGGTGGAGGTAAGGGACAATCACGAATGAAGTGATCCCCCTGACATCGGTAGCATGGTCCTCTAGGAAAGGGTGGTCGTACCTGCCTAGGTTGAGGCCTAGGGTTGGGGTTTGCATACATGACGTTCGTGTAATCCGACTCCCAACTAGGTTCACTTGGTTCTTCACTATAGTATGACTCACCATGTTCTGGAGACTGCATGTAGTAAGCCTGGGGGCTATCCACATGGGTAGAATCAAAGCTATGATCACTTGGGTCATTTTCAGAGATCAAGGATGTTACAGGGACTATAGCTCTATTCAGGTTTTCTTCTGCAACAGCATACTTTACCGGAATCACATTAGCTGGGGCTGGGGTTTGTTGTGCTAGCACAGGCTGAGGTCTCTGTTGGGCCTGATATGGTTGCTGATAGGGTTGTTGGGGTCTTGCATATTGTGGTGGTGGATTTTGGTTCTGGTATCGGCCTTGTTGGTAGGGCTGCGGATAGGGTTGCCTAACTGCCTGCTTGTTGTATGGGCAGTCTTGTGCGGTGTGATTGGTGTACCTCCGTTCTATGGTACAGTACTGGCTACTAGGGTTTACTTGGGGTTGAGCCATAATAGGGCAGACATTCGCCATATGGTCACCACCGCATGTATAGCACCTTTTCACCGGGGCAAACCTTGGGATTTGTTTGCTAGTTACACCTAATTTCTGAGCCACCTTTTCCGCGAGTTCCTCAATTGATGTGGACTGCGTGGAAGAGTGACTAGATGCACTATCTGAATCTTTGTAGATTTTGGAAAGCTCTAGTTCTTCCCCTAGGTTATCTTCAATGTCAATGCACATGCGTACACACTCTTCTATAGTCCTAGGGTCCTTTAGATACACATAGGATCTCAATTTCGTACTCAGCAATCCATCAAGGAATAAGGCTACTTGTTTAGCAGATGTGGGTAACTCCGAAATAGGACACCTTTCCAGATATTGTCTAAACCTTCTTCCGGCCAATCTGACAGTCTCTTGGGGGGTCTGTTTGAAGCTGTGGATCAATGAGGAGGTATTGTGTCTTATGCCGCTCTTAGAGAACTCTACAATAAATGCCTCTAGGAGTTGGTCTATGCTCCTGAACTGACGCTCATCTAATGGCTGAAACCATGTAAGTGCCGTGTTCCTAAGGGTTAGACCGAAGGCATTGTATTGCGTGAACAGATCTTCCACTTGTTCAGCTCTCAAAACTTGCTTGAACTCCGCCACATGATCATAGGGATCTCCTGTGCCGTCGAAGTAATTCTTCATGGACTTAACTAGCTGGGTGGGTCTCAAAGTTCTTGTATGCTCTCTAGGCCTCGGCAGAGGGAATCCATCTACATTTCTTTGGTTCCTGTGGGCTCTATGCATCTCAGGTTCTACCCTATTCGTCTCTGTTCTCGTTCTTTCTCTGCCCACTGGGTTAGCAAAACTTACTTCTGGTCTATCTCTACTTCGGTCTCTTTGCGTACCATGAGCTTGAGAAGTTCCAGCCCCAGGGTGACCATAGGATACATTTGATCTTGGTTGGGGGAAAATAAATTCACCCTTCCAAGTGTAAGCATGCCTATCGTTTTCTGTCACCACAAAGATCCTCTCTGACATGTGGTCTAAGTAGGTCACTCTACCTGGGCTATCTGGATCCTTAAACTCATAGATCATGATTGTTCCTATGTCAGTTGGGTGATCCGGTTTATACCTCCAGAAGGCTTCGTCCGTTTCTCGATTGAGAAGCAAATCTATGCACTTGTTATCTTGGGGGGTCCACTCAGGCGTGATAATCCTAGTGAGAACTGATTTACCTCGAGGGGTTCTAGGTTCTGCACCCATGTTCCCTTGTTCCAGGTCCCCTAAGTCCGCTTCTGAGATTACGTTCCCAAAGTCATCTGTCCTATCAGGGTGACTAGTGACTACATATATAGTTCCTTCTTTGTCCAGGTATGCACCATTTTCAAACTTGACAGCTGGGTGCTCTAGTCCAATGGATTGGTCAGGGTTTTTAATCTGGACCACCGATCTTCCTAGGCCGTCCTCATAGATGCTAGCCCCTAGTCGGTTGGTCCTAAGATATTCCAGCTGTGTTTTGTAAGGGCCTTCTACCCTGTACAAATAAGGCACACCTGAACTTCCCGTAGGTCTGTCCATGCCTTGAGACATCTCTGACTCACTGGTATCAGAGCTAGGGTAATGAGAGTGGCGACTCAACTGCTGGGCCCAAGACCTTGCAGTGTGGTTGACACTAGCCTCTGAAGACCTAAGGCTTTGTCTTTCCCTTGCTAATTGTCGTCCTGATCTAAGGTTCATATGCCTAACTGATTAGCCCAATTTTTTTCAGAGTACAACCTCGTTGCCGATTAATTGGTACCAGTCACTTGATTCTTTTTAGTTAATTATTGTGTTTATGGTCTTGTCTGATATCACGTCGTCGGAATACTTGAGTGTTCTTCGTAATTTCAGGTTGATCGTTCCACGTTAGGTTCTTTTCCTTTAGGTTATCGACAGTACAGTAACTAAGTTTTTAGCTTGAACTTGAGTTCTTTAATAGTCTTCAACTTGATAACTGCCTATCGTCGCCCTGACTTACTCCTATCTCTACTCGTTCTTAGCTTGAGCTAGGAAATGACAGAGGGAGTTGAGAATAATCCAACCTTACTTGTTGATCCCTTGCTTTATGGTGCTCAAGAACCCGGTTCTCAAGCTTGCAAAGAACCCTTGCTTTGTATGCTCTCAGTTGCTCTCACTGGACCTATAAAAGACCCACAGTTAGCTCAATGCTCAGATTCAAAGGACACAACCAACCACTTTTATTCATGTAACATAAACACATTTTTTCATTGTGACTTTTAGGATAATAATTCTAAAGACCCTTGACTTTTGATCCCCCTGGGTATGGTCAACTTCAAAATACCCTATCTAAAAATCAATGCATTATCTTTATAAAAAACAGTTGAGGGCGTGTAGTATATGCTACGAGCTTTCCAACAAGCCCTAGAGCTCAAAAAATGGATCTCGTATGAAAAAGTTGTGACCGTTCAGGGTTCTAGGGTTACGACAGGGTTCAAACAGGATCACTGTGCAATAGGTTTTCCCCAAGTTGTTTTCCTAAGACTTCCCCAAGTGCTCAAGAGTATAATATTTGTGACCAAAATTAGCCCAATTTTTCAATTAACAAACCTTAAAAATTTTGGCTAAAATTGGCTGTCAATCGCGATGGATAGGGCTGTCAATCGCGATGGACAGGCAGTCAATCGCGATGGACAGGGACTTCAGTCAATCGCGATGGATAGGGCTGTCAATCGCGATGGACAGGCAGTCAATCGCGATGGACAGGGACTTCAGTCAATCGCGATGGACAGGGACTTCAGTCAATCGCGATGGACACCCAGTCAATCGCGATGGTCAGAGGGTTCAGTCAATCGCGATGGACACCCAGTCAATCGCGATGGACAGAGGGTTCAGTCAATCGCGATGAACACCCAGTCAATCGCGATGGTCAGAGACTTCAGTCAATCGCGATGGACACCCAGTCAATCGCGATGGACAGAGGGTTCAGTCGGTCGCGATGGACAGGCAGTCTGTCGCGATGGACAGGCAGTCTGTCGCGATGGACAGGACTGTCAATCGCGATGGACTGAAATTTTGCAAGATTTTCAAAAATTTTAGTGGGAATGTGGTGTGCAGGGTCTCTAGTCCACTGTGGTGCACTCAGATTTACCAACAAGTGAAAATTTCTGTCAATCGCGATGGACAGAAGGCGGCGACTGCGAGACAGTTTCGTCGAGTTCCGTACCTGCGCGGAAGGCTGGAGATGGTGATGTGACCTGTACCTGCAAGACAGCTCAGAAAACATGCAAAAAGCAGCACATGCAATTTCGCTCTCTCGCTCTCTCTCACAAGTGAAATGAGGGAAATGAGGTGGAGGTGGGGATATAGTCAAAAAACTGAAATTTTTGCGATGATGGAGATGGACGTGGGAGATGGTGATGATGATGATGGTGATGGAGATGGTGAAGAAAGTAAAAGAAAATCTATGAGAGTGAAGAAAATACCTACAACTCCAACGCGTCAACTCTACGTCTTACCATCACACGCTCGTCCTCAAAGCTCGATCCCCGGCAACGGCGCCAAAATTTGGTGTAGCTCAACGACGAGTAGCACCTCCTTTAATGTCAATCCGGGAAGACGTGAGGATGGTATGAAGACCTCGAGCAAGTGGCGGCACAAGTGCGTGAGTGAGAAGCACACAAGCATGCACACACATACACACACACGCGCACACAAGGCAAGACAAAGAGTGAGAATCAATGGAGTTCTTTAGATTACTTCAAAATGCTCTTACAAGTTCGTTTCAATTACAATCTAACCTCAAAAATGAGCTCTCTAGCTCTTTTTATAGTTTTTGACTAACTTTTGGCCCTGTCCAGACCTAGTGTCCGGCCTAGTTAAAAATTAGGTTCCAGGGCCAATTTGAGGGCTCAAACGGAGTCTAAAAAATACGAAAATTGAGATGTAGGTACTTCTAAGGCTCCTCAAGCTCAAGGACTCCTTGGCTTGCACAAAATGGAGCTACAAAAATATGAAATGGTATTTACAATGATTGTTAGTGATAAGAATCACTGTTCAAAGATGTAGATTGGAAAAATTGAAGGGCCTATCTGCCAGATTTGCGTCGACTGCTTTGTCTGCTTACTCCTTCACCTTGTTCTGACTCTCTCCGTTGGCTTCCTTGTCTCGTCAGTCCTTGGGTTCCCATACCCATACTGCTCTCAACACACATCCAAAATACGCATCTAGGATGAACATAACCTACTAACAAACATTCTCACACATCACAAACACTCCACCCACTAACCCCTAGCCACTTAAAATGTCATGTTAGTATTGTGGAGGGAACAACATAACATCTTGTTTCCTATGCAATGCTAATGTGCCTCTCTTCTTCTAGCAGATAAGCATCAACAGCTACACGTAGTCTCATGGCAGAAGGAGCAGGCTCACGCTCACAGGCAGGAGTAAGTATTGTAAGGATTGATGTGGACAATCTACCTATTGATGTGCCACCAACTAAATGACCTGTAGAGCTACAACACCTCGAGCAAATACCTGTACTGGATCCTCCCACAGGAATCACAGAGAGAGTCCATGCAAATTCTCATTGGTTCAATGGCATGCCAGGGCCCTTAGGAGAGGCCAAGTATATCTGGGAGTCCAAGTGTGAGTATGACAAGTCATGGGTCAGATTCCAGTTCTTTTCCAAAGAGTTTGAGACTCTCCAGAACACACAAGATCTGCATACCATATGGCAGCGTGCAGGGCTGGCTGAGTACTTTGCAACACCTTTACCCAAACCAGATCTCCTACGATGTTACTACTTGGTCTCAACATTACAGGTGAATGAAGAAAAAGATAAACTAGGATCATTTGTCCTTCCTTCTTTATTGGGCAACAATGAGTTGAAAAGGTTCGAACTCACATTAGAATTGGTGAGCTCTACTTTGAACATGCACGACACGCATGTGCCCTCTTAGAAGGATGCTCTTATCCCCACTAACATGAAGAACTGGAAGCTACAAAAGTTGAAAGATATGGCAGCACTCACACGGAATGTGTCCATTCCTCTTCGTATGTGCATGCAGCATTTTGCGTTTCCTGGTCAAGATCGATTCACTCAGCCCCACAAATGGTTCTGGTTTGCTCTTTACTTAGTGGAGACAGGTGCATTGCCGATTAAGCTTCCTATATGGATTATGGAGAAGCTATATGAAGCAAATAAAAGGTCATCTAGGAAGCTGGTGGTGAATGGCTGTTGTGCAATCACACGCATTATCTACAGGTGCTTAGCATATGATGTACCCATTGAACGTGCTTTAACTTGGTCACAAATACAAATGTTTAAGAGGTTCAAGACTTCCACACATCAATTCAAGCGCATGAGGGGTTCAATTCCCTGTGTCAAGACACGCGAAGTTATGACGACTCTGGAAGTCTCTCCACGAGGGGATGCCACTGTGCCGCCCTTTACCATCAGAATACCCAGATCTGGGTCTGAAAGCACATCCCAAGCTGCCCCTTCGGCTCCTCCTGTCCCATCTGAATTTGAATTTTCTACAACGGGAGACGTTGAAGGGATGAGCACCTTCGACTTCGAATCATTCTTGCAGAATACCCAACTCTCCGATGTTGGATTCTTCTCGGACACAGAAGAATAGGGCACTTCTTCCCAAAGACGGAGGAAATCCACAGAAGGCCGCCATGTACATTGGAATGACGATCAGCAGGGTCAACAACCAGGACACCCAGAAGAAGAAGAAGAAGCAGCAGAAGAAGAAACCACTAGAGCCCCAGCATATACAACAGAACTCCGAAGGCTATATGAGATCATGGAGCAAGTGCGATCGCAACAATTGCTCAATGAAAAAAATAGTAGAATGCTCATGGCTTAGCTCTTGGAAGAAGCTGGAGTCGACTCAGAATACAATGAGGGTCTCTTATTGATGGCAAAAACTTATGGTGTAGTAGAAGCAACTCGAACAGCAATACAGAGTCCTCCCGTCCAATATGACCGGCGAAGATTCCAAACATGACCATGATCCGATAAAAACACCAGATTCCCATTACTACAGTGGAAGGACCTATTATTACATCTGAACCAATTGAGACAGCCTCCCAGGAAAACCAGAACTCTTGGTCATGAACACGCAGTCATCGTTGAAGAGTATACCGAGCCACTACCACCCACTCCCCCACCGTCACCTCCTCGAACTCAAGCTGGAGACACCACCTCGACTACCCAACCCACAGAGCAAACCTTCATCTTTCGTACTCCCACCTTTGGTTCAACTTTGTTCTCCACATTTGAAAACCCTGTCTATCGAACCACCACCATCACAACCGCATCAACCGAACCACTCATGGAGATAGCCATAGGACAACCAGCCTCCACAACCTCTATCGTAGGACATCCTGACACTAGATCCATATTTTTTGGATTCCCTACCACCACACTTCCTTTTGTGACATTGCGGCCTCCTATCTCTCACTTCCCACCCCCCATACCACAATTCCTTCAACCAGCCCATGACTAATTTTGTAGAATGTTTCAAGCCACCACCCCACCCTCCTCGTCAATCACATTCCCACCATCCACACAACACGTATTCACCACTATCACACACACACACACACCACCTACCATTCCGATATACATGGTAGACACTACACTCACGTCCACCCCTGAGGGCATGGACATTTCACCACCCATAGCACCTCCACCACCCCCCACACTCCCACCTTCCCCTATCCCCCCTCCACCAATCTCATCGGCACACACATCACCTGTAGACACAACATTCACTCTTCCCATTCCCCAATTCCCTCCCCTTGCATCTTTCGTTGTACAACCCACACCTTCATCCATAGGCAATGCATTTGACACCATGATTGCATGTATGTCACAGTTAAGGACAAAATACTATCAGCTGCAGGCACATAATCAAAGGTTACAAGAACACTTCTAAGCATTACAACAATGCCTCGATACACTGGAAGAGGACAAAGCCAGTCTCCAAACTCAATTTCAAACCTTACAAGAGGCTCACGACATTTTGGAGACACAATTTCAAAATGTAGATCAGGAATCAATCCAAGGGTTAGAACGTCATTTGCAGATACAACTGGAAAGAAATTCCAAACTCCAACACAACATGGCCTTGCTCAAGCGACACCTTGCAATAGCACACGAGGAAAATAGACGGCTCCAACAACAGAACCAGGAAAAATTAGAAGCAGCCATCGAAAGCACACCCGGGGCACCCATTAGTCCTTCCAAGTTTCAAGCAGTGACCCCAAAGAGCATCAAAATCATTCTTGAAGACTATGCCACTTTACTCGATGCACATGACCAGTTATCAGAAGAACTGGGTCAACCAAAGCAGACAAGACAGAAAGAAATGACAGCGGGTTCCCAAGATATTGACTCAACCACTTCTCATATTACGGACTCGAAGGCCCTTCAAGATCTCCAAAAACAAGTCGCAGAATTGCAAGCACATCTACTCCAATACGAAAGACCGCCATCCCCCCCTGAGGCGCCCACAGATGAGGAGACAGTCTCCATTCCGGTGGAACAAACGTTTGAAGAGGAATATGATTCGCCACCCCCAGGGGGACGACAAATGAAAGAAGGACAGGATATTTTCGAAGCACCACGACCCCCATGGCTACGACAAGTGGAAGAAATGGGGAGTTCTCATGAAGAGCGCATAGTAGTGCAAAATCAGGCCATGAGAGTCATAGAAGAAACTGTGTTACAATAAGAACTTGTCATCTAGACGCCTTATCCTCTTATCAGAACTCCAATATAGGCCTTACTATGTTATTCTGGCCGATTATAATGCAAAAATACAGAGAGTCACGGGTAAGATTCCTTCCTTCGCTACCCAGTTTCAACCCGAAGACCTTCCTCGAGTGGTGCAAAAAGGCAAAATCCATCAACCAACATGGCAATAGAAACTTCTAGAGACATATCCCAAAATGTTGTGCACATGGAACAATGCGCCTTTACATCTACTTTAAATCCATGCTATGGCCCTGTTCCATGACGAAGATCATGGAAAGCGTTCAACATAAAGGTACAGAATAATGCTCAATGTAAGGAGTGGCTCAATTATCCGTATATAGCGCCACTGCAAGGACCACCATCAATAGCATACATGATGGCCACAATTCGACATTGGATGCCTCGACTGAAGCCCATGCGAGATGTGGCGGCCCAAATGATGCTTAAAATTTTGGATGTGATGCAGGTAGTACTCAAAACCTTTAGAAATGAAGCAACACCACAGGTACGCCTCTCGGGGTTTACCAATGGAAATTACGATTTGGTGTATGACATGAGCACCACCCCCAGCATTCGGGTAGCTTATGCTTGGCATGCACAGATTAAGTATCTTCCTGCATGCTACAAACAAACATTTGAAGACATGTTCCGATTAGGATTTTGGGAGTATCACTCGGAGGTGTTTGCACCTAAGCCAACACACCTACTCCATCTATTTGCATGCAAACAAACCATGTATTTAGAGTACTACATGACTCCGCAACCAGACATCCCAAAGGCAATAAATTGGAATGCGCTACAAGCTGATCTAGCAAGAGGACTGCGGATACTAGAACACGAGCTAGCCACCAACGTTATCCAATACTATATTGACCACCCTATAGAACAGAGGTCTATCAGGGGCGACAGACGCTAGGAAGGGAGGAGTGTTGTCATACAAGTCATAAGAAGAGCATACAGGCACAATGGAGCAGTCGTGCACAATACGGCAACAAGGCCCAATCATTTTTTCCATGCAGTATTTCCAACTCAAGTGATTTTCATCACTACAAACACATTGTAAATTCCGTTTTTGGTAGAATAGACTCCATTTTGTTCAAGCCGAGGAGTCCCCAAGCTTGAGGAATATTAGAATTAGCTGCATACCAATTTTCATAATTTTTAGACTCCGTTTGAGCCCTCAAATAGGCTCTAGAACTTAATTTTTAACTAGGCCGGACACTAGGTCTGGACAAAGCCAAAGCTAGTCAAACAACTATAAAAAGAGCTAGAGAGCTCATTTTTGGGGTTAGATTGTTTGTGAATTGAGCTTATGTAACATAATTTTTTGACTAATGCAAAGAACTCCATTGTTCCTCTCTTTGTTCTTGCCTTATGTGCGCGTGTGTGTGTATGTGTGTGCATGTTTGTGTGCTTCTCACTCATGCACTTGTGCCTTCACTTGCTCATAGTCTTCATACTAGTCCTCACATCTCCACGGATTGACAATTATGAGGTGGATCACCTCACGTTGGTACTTGCCATTGTGCTAGAGTGACACCATCTATCCACCCATCCAAATCGAGACATGAATATACCTCTAGGCCAAGGGGGTACATGTCCTTGGGTTTGGCCAAATGTCCAACCAAGTGTCCCTCATGTGGACACTTTCCCAAGGGTCATCACACGCCTTCTAATTTCCCAAAGGGTATCACATGCCTTTTAATTCAAATTATAATTCTTCCCCATGTGCATACCAAGGTGAATCCATGAACTATATAACATTCTTCCCCCCTTAAAGCATTTTTTCCCTTGAAAATGAGTAGAAGTATTATATGTGGAGTATTCCCCTATGGACCATGATCTATACTCAGAGCATGATCATATTTCTCTTTAGATTCATCACTTATAATGAAGTAAGGGCTAATACCTTCCTCAATATGAAATGAGAGGAATCATAATCCTTGCCCAAATCACCTTCTCTTAGTTCAAATTTATGTACGTGCATGCCTTGTACCTATGAACTAGTGAAACAGGTGGATTTCTCTTGTGGTCTTCGCTGAACTATTTCCTTTGGCAATTTCACCAATCTTAATCTCCATAAAATCTTACATTTTCATACTTTTTGTACCTGTTGGTAATGTAAAATTTTAGGAGTATGCAATAGAGGTCCTAGATCTATCCTAAAAGGGCCATAAACTAGATTCATCTTCCACTTGAGAAACCTCTAGCCAACATTAGAGTTAAAAGTTCCCATGTATGGGGAAAAGGTTTGCATCAAAGATGCTCGAGGAATACATAAGTGAAACAAACCCCCTAGAGCAAATGATGTGAACACATAGAGGGAGTGGTAGATTAGTGCCCACTAGTCAATAACCCTAAAGCTTTGTGAAAAGCTTCAACATTTTCCCGTGGAAGAGATTTGGCGAATATGTCTACCACAGTATCTTTTGTAGGCACATATACATAATCAATATCTCAATGAAGGTGTCCTCTCACATAGTGATAATGCACCTCAATATGTTTGTTCTATGCATGAAACATTGGATTTTCTACAATAGCCAATGCACTCTGACTATCAGTGAGAACATGTGTAGAAACATCAATCTCCATGCAAAGATCCATGAATAAGTGTCTCATCCATGTACACTCCATGATAGCTATAAAAACTGCCATTATAGGTTGCATCTTACTCAACCAGATAATCATGAATCTTCAAGGAAAAAGCAATTAGCACTAGTGGAAACATGGGTATCATAACAACTAGACCAATCACTATCTATAAATGAAGTATTTTGATAGCGATGCACCATAGTGAGCTCTCCCATAGCTCCACAACATTATCCTTTGAGTAGAAAACCGAGCTCCTAGGGCCACACATGGTACACCGCACAGGGGTGTAGAATACGTAGAAAAACACAGTACACAGGGAGCACAAAGACACACTTCTTAGATGTTACAAATGCGATCAAACTTACAATCTATGACTGACCATGCCACTACCTGTTTTATTAAATAACATATACAAAGAAGTGTCCGGTGGCCATTTGGCCTTTCACATGGACACTGACAGTAACAGTCTCCCACTAAAGGCCAATATGGCCAAAGTAACTATGGGAGAAAAATAAAGAATGATAAAGAATACTTGAGTGTAAGTATACAATCTATACATCCCACCTGATGGGCATGTTACACAGTATACAAGTGACTGTGTAAGATCATGAATCAAGTAACCCTGTAGCTCAGTGATGAGTAGCACCTCCTTTAATGTCAATCCGGAAGATGTGAGGATGGTATGATGACCTCGAGCAAGTGAAGGCACAAGTGCATGAGTGAGAAGCACACCAACATGCACACACATACACACACACGCGCACACACGGCAAGACAAAGAGAAAGACAATGGAGTTCTTTTAGATTACTTCCAAAATGCTCATACAAGTTCAAATCTATTACAAGCTAACCTCAAAAATGAGCTCTCTAGCTCTATTTATAGTTTTTGACTAGCTTTTGGTCCTGTCCAGACCTAGTGTCTGGCCTAGTTAAAAATTAGGTTCTAGGGCCTATTTGGAGGCTCAAACGGAGTCTAAAAATAGTGAAAATTGGTACGATGATACTTCTAATACTCCTCAAGCTCGAGGACTCCTGGGCTTGCACAAAATGGAGTTACAAAAAGGTGAAATGGTATTTACAATGATTGCATGATCGTTCGTAAGTGGAGAGCGATGGTTGGTGTCATTGCTACCATGTCCTTCAATTTGTTGAGATCCTTGTGCTTCATCCTGCCTGGAATCATTGTTTCTTTCTCAGTGGGAATATGCATACCTTGCATGTTCAATGCTTCTTGTACTAAGTTGAGGGTCAGTTTGAATCTTTTGAGCTCGTGGCCTGGTGTCAATGAGGGTAGCACGAAGGTACTATCGCCTCCTTTAGCCCTGCTAGGAGTGATGGTACTGATAGGGTAGGAGCAGCGTAGGAAATCTAGCTTAGGTAAATGTGCCCAGAAATAGCCATCCAAGTCCGCTTTGGTCCATACCGATCGCATTACTTCTGCATTCTGATACTACTCTAAATCGCGGGTAAAGAAATGATATCGTCCCCATTTGCCATTAAACTCAAGTTCTGCCTCAAAAGTAGGCGCCGTCTCCCAATGGCCCTGCAACATCACTGAACCAATGTGCGTGTTTCCCTACTTGAGAAGTGTGCCCCTGACGCGGGTCCTGAATAGGAAGCACATGCACAGCTCTAAGTTCTTGAGGCCTCTCAGTGAGTTGTGGTTCAAGAAGGAGGGTTTCAATGTCCACAATCTGGGCGCTAGACCCTGCCTGGGAATTGGTGCCTCCTGCTTCTGCCATGTCACAGCTTGCTTGCTGGTTCTGTGAGAATATAGAAGCATGCATTAACATTGTAATGGACAAGGTAGAACAATTTTTGTCCCCGTTACAACATTAACATGAGGTGAGTAAGGGGTTAGTAGGTCAGTGAGTGTTCGATGATTGTGTGTGTTGCTCTAGCACAATGGTGAGAACCACGTTAAGAAGCTTCACCTCCTTAATGTCAATCCGCGGAAGAGATAGGAGTGATATGAAGATCGTGAATCTGAGATGAAGTGAGAGTGAAGGTGAGAAGCATAGAAATGCACACACACATACACACACACTACAAAGAGACAAGCAAGACACAATGGAAGGTGGGAAATTAGCTCTATTACTCAAGAACACTATTACAAGCTCAAAATAGCTCTAAGCTCACACTATCCACCTCAAAAATGAGCTCTCTAGCTCTTTTTATAGTTTTTAGACTAGTTTTGACCGGTTTCACATCTAGTGACCGGCATAGTTAAAAATTAGGTCCGAGATGCTATTTGGAAGGGTAAACGGTGTCTAAAAATAACGAAAATTGATACGCTTGTTCTACCTAAGCTCCTCAAGCTGGAGGACTCCTCGGCTTGCACAAAATGGAGCTATGGATTACAAAATGGGGGTTTCTATGTTACATATGTTACAATAGTGATAAAAATCACTGTTGGAGGTTTTTGAAAAGTATTTTTAGAACATGATTCTTTGAAAAAAGATTCCACTGGCTCACTGCTCCGTCGTTACATGCTTCCGCGTCGTCTGTGCCTCTGGCTGCTTCCAACACCCCCCTCCCTCTCGCTTCTGTCGTCCCTGACAGAACCTTGTTGTGAGGTCTACCGGATATAGTTCTGTAGGAGGTCTTGAGCGAGGGTGTGCTCGGAGACACGAATGCCTCGGGCCAGATCTGCCTCGAGTTTCTCCTAGTCGATTGGTTGCGGTTCTTTCGGTGGCGGGAGCTGATAGTGTGTGGAATAGACCATTCGTTCACAGGCAAATAATTGTAATAAATGTGTAGGCCTGCTTATGAATACCTCTGAATGGTATTCCCAGAAGCCGGTTGTGAACATCTCTTCGAATGTCTGCTTGTAGCACGCCGGTAGGTACTTTATTCTGCAGTGCCAGGCATAACACACCCGTAGCGATGGCGTTGTACTCATATCATATACCAGGTCAAAATTGCCATGCTCAAAGCCCGGGGTGTTGACATGGGGTGCCTTGACGTGTCGGAAGACTTTAAAAATCATTTGCATCATGTCAAAGATTTTGACAGTCATATGCGCCGCTATATCGTCCATATGCTTTAATCTAGGGAGCCAGTGGCGAATTGTAGCCATCATGTAGCCAACAGTTGGTAACTCAATGGGTGGCTTAAAATAGGGGTAATTCAACCAGTCTTGGCACTGCTTATTGTTTTGTACCTTAATAGCAAAGGCAGTCCAGGAGCGGCGTCGTGGCACTGGTCCCCAACACGGGTTATACTTCAAATGAAAAGGTGCCTTTACCCATGTACTCATCATTTCTGGATACTGCTGTAATAACTCTTTTCGCCACTCTGGTTGATAGATCCTTCCTTGCTGCGCATCTAGTGGCAAATCATCCGCCTCGAATTGAGTTGCATGCGATGGTTTCTTACCTGTCTCTTTCTCAATGGCTAACTGGTATTCAGCCATTAACATGAAATACGGTTTATACTGTAGCTCATGCCCAAATATGTATCGTCGCGGGGCCAAATGAGCAAAGAATGGAGATTGTAAAATTCTTTCTTCTATCATCGCCATGGCATGTAATTGTGCCTCTACTCTAGCTGAGTGCGTTGTTCCAAGTTCCTCAATAGTCTTCATCCACGCGGGGGTCGGAAGTTCGTACGTCATCTGACCTTCGGCCGTGACGCGTCCGCCTGGGATGGGTTGTGGCTCGTACGCTTCTTCAAACGTTTCCTCCACCGGGATGGTGACCGTTTCTTCCTCAGCTGGAAGCTCAGGTGGGGAATCTGGCCTTGGTGGTGCTTCATATACTGCAATCCTTGATTCAAGGTTCGATACCTGGGCCTGTAATGCGTTGAGTTCCTCTAAGATGTCAGGAGAGGGGTCCACAGGTGCTGGTATGTCTTGGTGTGCTGGTTCTTGTAACTGGAGTAATTTGTGATCTTCTTTGAGTTTCTGTAACTCCTCGTTCATGCGGTCGTATTCATCTAGTAATCTTACATGATCTTCTAGCAACATCCTCATCGAGTCTGAGGGAATGGCTTTGAACCTGCTAGGACTGAGTGGTTGGTCTGGGTGGTCGAGCGCTGCTTCTAAGTTTTCTCGGTTCTAATCCTGTAAGCGTTGGTTTTCTTCCTTGGCGGCTGCTAGGTGTCTTCGTAGTAGGCCCATGTTTCGTGTTAGTGTTGCATTACGGACTGTCTGGGCTCTTAATAAGTTATCCAGGTCAGCAGTGGCTTCCTTGGTCTTTTCTTCACTTTCTAGTTCCAATTTGTGATAAGCCTCGCGTAATTCCTGGTAGCGGGTGTTCAGAGAGGCATTCTCAATAGACAATAAATTAAGCTGCGACTGTAAGTCATTGGTTGTCCTCTGCAGCTGCTGATAATTATCACCAAGAGATGTGAACTCATCTCTTACTTGCGTCATACACATGAACATCTGTCGGAATGCATTATCTACAGTGGGTGATAGTATTAATGGGGTGCTAAATGAAGATGCAGTTGGTGTAGATGCAACGGGAATGGGGAATGGGGGTGGGAAGGTGGATGATGTAGTGATTGTTGAAAATTGTGATGTGCCTAAAAATGTTTGTGCCGTGAGTGAAGTGAGTGATGGTGCAGTGGGTGGTGAGATGTCCATGTCAGTGGACGTATCTAGTGCGGTGACCGTGAATATGGGTGTGATCGTGGGTGCTCGTGCTGGTGTAAATATGGGATTTACAAAGGTTGAGGGGTAATTTACAGGGGGGCTGGCTGGAGCAGCTTGGTAGAAAGGGGAAAGAGGGGTTACAGTGGGTCGGGGAGGTGAGACGGGGGAGAAGGTTAATGGCGGTGGGAATGGGAAAAGGGGTCTTGGAGTTGTGGGGAAAGATGGAAAAGATTGATGAAGGAATGGGTTGGATAGAAAGGTGGGTGTGGGAGGGGGTAGACTAGGGCTAATGGGTGCAGGAATTGTGGGGTTAGTGGTCCTAAAGACAATTTCTGCAACACCACCGACGAATGAAGATGTTGGTCTGGGGGAAGGAGGGTGAAGAGGGGAGGCTGGAGGGATGGGCGGTGATGGAGGAGCGGTTGGGGTGGTCGGTACTTCAGTGACTACTGAGGTATGTACAGTTGTAGCGCGGGGTGGGGAATCTACAAGGATGGTTTCTACTACCAACGAACTTTCGGGGACGAGGCGTGCCTCCTTGGCTTGTTCTGAAGACTGTGCTCCTGTTGGTACACGAATGTATTCGCCGGGCTTTGAAAGTAGTCGTACTCTGCGGGGGTCAAACTGTGGTAGTGGCTTTCGTTGCAAGTACCTGAGGGCTTCGTTGGAGCCTACTGATTTGACTAACTCTCTGAATCCTTTGATGTATGCGTCTTCGAATCCACCTATGACAAGTCCTTGTTCTATTATTGTTTGACTCTCTTCCTCTGTCAGCTTTTTGCGTGCCCAAACTTTTTCCATAGTTCTATACAGCTTCTTGATAGCTAGTGTGTAAGCTGCTGCTTCGTAAGTTTCATCTTCATGGGTACTTGGATCACCATGTGTGTCTGTTTGTTGGCCTTGACCGTCTGTCTGTTCGTGCTCTTGGGATTCCTGAGTTCCCTGGCTGGCTTCGTCATCACCTTCGTCATCATCAGTTGCTGTTCTTTCGTCATCAGAGCTAGACACAATCTGTCCTTGTGGCTGATCCCTGGGTGTGGTAGGGTAGCTAGGCCTTTCAAATTCTTGAGAAAACAATTGTCCTTCTGAAAACTGGAACTCATTGGAGAATGCATCGGGCATCTCAAAATCAAACGTTGTGTTCAGTGGCTCTGCTTGTTCTGCTTCTAAATGGGGTATTGGAAAAGAGAAAGCTTCCGCACCAATAGTGGTGGGAAGTTCTGCTGCTGTGGTGATAGGTTCTATGGTTGTGGCTGCTTGGGGTGCAACAGTACTGGTGGTGCCCTCCGGCGTAACTGGTCTTGATAACCGTATACGAATTGGTGGTACCGTGGGAGTAGCTGCTGTTGGTGACTGCTCTGGAGATGGTTGTGGCGAGGGTGATTCTGGGACTTGTAGGCACGGTATGGTTCCTCTCATGCGTTTTTCGGCTCTGCCTTTGCTAGCCTTTCTAGCTTTCTTTGTGGTTCCTTTAAATGCCTTCAGTTCCTCACTAGTCATGGTGCGCTCTATGGGTAAATCATATGCCAAACACATATATATAATCCTTGTAAGTGCACAACATCCATTGATGACCTTCTTTCGTTCCCATCTGTGTTGTGCCAAATAGAGCTGATCAATTATCCAGCTGGCTAGATCAACCGTTTGAGGTCCAGTACATGCTAAGTATAAACCAAACCAGATTCTTTTGTGGGGCATGGTAAAACGATCCTGAGCTGGGAAAGCAAAGTGCTGCATGCATATCCGCAATGGCTTGGAGAGCTCAGGGGTTATAGCTGAAATATCCTCCCACTTAGTTACGTCACCACGTTTCATCTGCTCTGGGACTAGCCGTTCTCGCTCCGTCGGAGTATGCGTTCCATGTATTTTCAGAGCTGTGCGAATTAAATCTTTAGACAAATAAAACCTTCTGAATGGAGGATCATTTACCAAGGATGGTAACATGAATGTGCCAGGTAGATCCTTGTTCTCTGAAGCCGTCAAGGTGGTTATTAGGTAAAAGCATCTGTAAAAATCGGGTTTAGGCAGAGGGTCACTTAAGTATTCTGTAAATCCCGCTCGTGCCCAAACGTGCTTTAAATCTTGTGTATTCTGCAGTCCTTCAAATTCTCTTGCAAAGAACTGGTACTTGGTCCATGTGCGAAGATCAAATGCCAAATTGGCCTCAAATATGAAATCAGCGTCTGCTAATGGTCCTGCTAGGCCTTGAAACCAATGAGAATTACGATGAATCTTCTCAGTATATCCTCTAGGAGGATCATCGATTGGCATGGGTCCTAGAAAACCTTGAAACTCTGGTGGTTTCATCGTAGGATAAGATTCCGCGAGTAATTCTCCAATATTGGCCATTGGTGTGCTTGGGCCAGCTTCTGATGGTCCTTCTTCGGTTTGCATGATGTCTGACGAGCTAATGGAAAAGATCTGCTACAAAAGATTAGCACATTAGTATGGAAATTAATTATGATCCCATTAAGGTGAGACCGCAATCCCTTTCCATAACCGATGTGTAACCCGTGTAGCCAAGTGTCATGAAGTGATTGATGCAATGATTATTTGCAAAACTAGTGCAGGTCTCTAGATGCCTACATTGTCAGATTATGCATACATTTCTTGATGAGCTTTTATTATGCATGATGTGGGGTTTTGGTGTATGAATTTATACAAGGTTTGGTTGAGGGTGAATTATTACAAGGGTGGAGTTTAAACGGGGTGGGAGAATTGTTAGATAATGGGGTACAAGAAGACGTTTGGATACGTTTAGGTATCCATTTCCTAAGAGTCTTGGAGTGGGTGGTATGTTTCTGCTGAGGGACAAAAAGTGGTATCGGGTTTGGTGGTATTGAGGGGTGGAAAGATTTTTGAGGGGTATATATTACATGGCTTGAGGGTTGGGCTATAATACATTGTTTGGGTACCCAAATCTGCATGGGTGTGGGTCGATTGATAAGATACTTCTTGGCGATCCAAATCTGCCGAGTATTTGTACTTGGGGAAGAAGATCAAGGGGACTTTGAATACTGACTCTGCTTCTTTTGAAACTTTGTCCTGTTCTCGTCTGCAGTGTTGCCAATAGCCTGTGGTTGCTGTCCTTTTGGCACCCATATTTGTTTCGTGCCACTTGTTCTGTGATGTTGATACTGCTGCCTTCTTTGCCTTTTCTGGTGGTGTCGTCGGTCTCGGTCCCTCTATTGTGGTTGACTCCTTCGTGGTTGGGTTTGAGAGGTCCATTGGACGCTTTGCTTTGGAAAAGAAGGGAGATCCAACACTTGCGTGACCTGCCCATTAGGAAGCGATTCGTTATTTATCTTTAATCTAGGCCAGTCCGCAGCAAGTTTGGAAGGATGAGCACCGTAGGGTGTTGTGCTCATTTGGTCGCTGATGCAACCCACCTGACCGCTGATTGTGCCCATCTGCCCTAGCGGTTGGGTAGCTGCCCCTTCTAGTTTGCAGGAAGCCCCAGGGAAGATCTCCTGTCGTCCTTCTGATTGACAATTGTCTATAGCCAAGCCCGAGTGGGTTGGTGTAGACGTAACGTGACTGGTCTGACCCAAGATCTTCCGGTCTTCCGTCGCATGCGTTTCATAGGGTCTAGGGTTACAAACCTCAATCGGAATGCAATTAGGGAAGTCAAGCGGTATCACTCGCTTCTGCTCTCAGGTTCCAATCTGTAAGGATCCTTGTCTAAGATTTAGGTCCACTGAGTGATCGTATAGCCAATCTTGGCCAAGGATTAGGGGTTCTATCAGGTCGTCATCATGGCACACTAGTAGCTTCGCTGTCATGGTCACTTCCTTAATGAGGATAGGAAGGTCCACCTCACCCATGCAAGGGGTTTCCATGCCTCCTAGCCCTATGAGGTATGCCTCAATTGGCCGCATTTCTATTCCTGAATCCTTATAGTGGGACCATCTAATCGCACTAGTCGCAGCACCTGAGTCAATTAAAGCCCTGAGCTCTTGCAAGGGTTGCCATGCTCTAGCCTGACTGTAATGAATGGTCTCCTGTCCACTATACTAGGATTAGTGGTTGACTTTTCTTGACACATGGCCATGGGATATCTGGGTGTAGTTTCCAGATGGTTATAATGTTCTCTCCCTAGTCCTTGTCTTCTTAACTTCATGCGTTTAATGCGTTCTATTGCTTCTGCCTGAGCTTCCGCTCGTATTCTTTTTCTTCCTCCTTACGCTTCTTTGCCAACGTGAGTCGTCTAAGCATATCCTCAGTAAGAGGTTCCTGATATAGCTTGACTCTACAGCCACTAATGTAATTAGGCATTATATCTCCTTCTAAAGTGGCTAACTGTACTGCTCCACTTGTTGAGAGTCTGTTAATGATCATAGGTCCATAACCTCGCTTTTCTAACTTACGTGCGTGTTGCTTTAGCGTATATACTAGAACTAAATCTCCTTCTTTTAGGCCTTTATCTTTCACATGTGCATCAAAATATGCTTTCTGTCGCTTCTTTGCTGCGTATATGCCTGCTGCTGCCTTTAGCCTGGTTTCTCCTAATCGTTCCAAGTCCATTATTCTAGCTGATAATTCATGGCCGGTCCACTGATGTTCTTGTGCAACCTTAAGGGTCGGTATCAAGAAGTCCAAAGGAAGCACAACATTCTGACCAAAAACCATCTGAAAGGGAGTTGCATTGAGTACGGTCTTGTAGGCCACTCGATATGCCCAAACAGCGTGGTGTAACTGTTTGTCCCAATCTGAACGTTTGTTGTTCACGAGTTTCGTCAGTACGTTACAAAGGATCTTATTAGTGCTTTCAGCCTGACCATTGGCCTGAGGATGATATGGTGCGGATTTCTTGTGAATCACCATAAAATCCTGTAACAAATATTCAATGACTTGGTTTAGAAAGTGAGTGCCTCGATTGCTCACTAACTCTATAGGCAGTCCATATCTTGTAAAGACATTCTCAAATAAGAATTTTGCAGTTGTGTGTGCATCATTCTTTTTTGTGGCTTTTGCCTCTACCCATTTCGTAAGATAATCTGTGGCAACAATAATGTATTAAGCATGTGTACCTTTTGCAGGGGGGTTAATGGGTCCTACAAAGTCTATACCCCACTTTGAAAATGCACGTCTGCCCATCATGGGTTTCAATGGCATTTCATCTCTGCAAGTAGGAAATTGAGTTCTTTGGCACACATCACATCTCTTAACATAGGTATGAGCATCCATGTGAAGAGTGGGCCACCATAATCCTGTAAAGAGGATGGCTTTGATTATCCTATCGGGTCCAAAATGACCTCCTGCAACACCTTGGTGTGCAGTCTCTAGTATGCTCAGATAATCGTTTTCATGAACACATTGTCTTAGATATCCATCTCATCCTCTTTTGTATAGATTATCGCCAATAAGTGAATAATCTTGAGCTTCCTGCTCCAGACTTCGTTGTCGAGCTAAGGTCATTCCTTGAGGGAATGTCTTCGTCCTCAAGTATGTCACTAATTGCTCACTCCAGTCTGGTGTGAGAGACACGTGATATAGTGTAGCATGCTCTACTGGTGGTCTTTCACAACAAACATGGCATTCTTTACACAACTTGTAGACATCTGCTTCCATCGAGGGCCAATATACTCCTAGTCTATGCAGAGTCTGTAATGTTCGATGTTTTGAATGATGTTGCTTTAGTGCACCTACATGTGCTAATTGCAACCAATTCGCATGTTCTGATTCATCCACACAACAAGCAAGAATCTTTTGATTATCCTGTTTATATATGCTTCCTGCCATTATTTGGTATCTCTGTGACTTGTTAATCTCTCCCTCTTTGATCTTTATCCTAGGATTCTTGGGTCCGTATGTCAAAATAGGGACTATAGGTTTAGCCCATTCTGGTGCTATCTCAAGATTAAACAAGTATGCATCTGGTAGATCATCCGCTACTCCTTGAGGAGCTTCTCTTGAGGTTAATCTTGAAAGGTGGTCAGCTCTAAGATGTGTCTTTCCTTTCATGACTACTACTTCAAAATCATATTCCATGAGTAATAGAAACCAACGTATCAGTCGTCCTGTGTTACATGGCTTGTTGACTAAATACAATAGGGCTTGATGATCTGTAAAGAACTTGAATTTGTTGGCCAACAAGTAGTGTCTGAACTTCTTTACTGCGTAGATCATCCCTAATCCTTCTCGTTCCGTCGTGGTGTAATTTCTTTCTGCTGTGTTCAATTGTCTGCTCGCGTAAGCTATGGGGAGATCTATGTTACCTTCATTTGTGGGTTGTGCTAACACACATCCTATGGCATAATTGGATGCATCCACATGTACATGGAATGACTTACTCCAATCTGGGGTAGTCAATATAGGTGCTGAGCACAAGCGGCGTTTGAGTTCATTGAATGAATTTTCACATTCATATGTCCATACAAAGTTGGTTAAAAGAGAGTACAAAGGCTTGGCTATGATTGCATACATGTGTATGAATCTCCTATAATAACCGCAATGGCCCATAAATGCTTGTACCTCTTTCACATTAGTTGGTCTAGGTAATTCTGCAATTACTTTCACCTTTTCTTCATCCGTAGAGATTCCATTTTTTGACACAATGTGTCCTAGAATTTTGCCTTGTCTGACCATGAAAACGCACTTTTCTGGGTTCAAACAAACCTGATATTCTCGACATTTGTCAAATATTTGCCTTAACTCTGGGATATGTGTCTGTCTTACATTTGAATGAGCACATAAGTCATCGACATAAACTTCCAAGCTCTTGCGTAAGAATTCCTTAAAAACATGACACATGAGTCGCTGGAAAGTGGCGGGTGCATTTGTTAAGCCAAATGGCATCACACGAAATGCAAATATACCCCATTTGGTGGCAAATGCCGTCTTGTGTTGGTCCTCTGGAGCAATGGCTACTTGATTATAGCCTGAAAAACCATCAAGGAAGCTGTAAACTTCCTTGCCTGCAACTCTTTCCAATAGATGTTCCGTGATAGGAAGAGGATAACTATCTCTAATCGTTGCGGCATTAACTTTTTTAAGGTTAATACACACATGCAATTTTCCATTCTTCTTGGGCACAACCACAATGGGGGATACCCATTCGGTATGCTCAATTTCGTAAATGAATCCTGCTTCTATCAAGCGATCTATCTCCTCTTTAATCTTCGCAGCGTAGTTATCATTGTACGTGTACGGTTTCTGTTTTGTCGGTTTTGCATCTGGAGTCATAGGGATTCTATGAGAACATATATCTGGGTCTACTCCTTTCAAATCTTTATAACTCCAAGCGAACACATCTCTATATTTGCGCAATAGGGCAACTAATTCTTCTTCTTCTTCCTTCGTCAAATCATGCCCTATGTATGTACATTTTTCTTCTTCTCCTTCTATGGCTACTATTATTTTCTTGGTTTTCTCTCGGTTATCATATACTTGACCGTCATTCGCCTTTCTATTAGGCATTCGTACCATGATTCTTCTATCTTCGATTTCATATTTCTTGAAGTTCTTGGGTACTTCAAATAAAGATTCTTCTTTTTCTGTCATGGTGTCTTTCTTCTTTGTTTTCTTGCCTTCACTCTTGTTAGTCACTTCCGTGGCTAACCTCACCTCATTCGTAATTTCCTCGTGTCTCTGAGTGTGAGTCTCTACCTCGAAAAAATATTCTTCCTCTGATGCAAATGGAGAGTCCATGATAATTGATTCTAAATCAAAATCGCTTGCATCCTCAAATGCATCAGTGTTAGGTTCACACTCTTCTAAAATTGCATCGCACATGATTGGCTCTATCGTGAAAATTGATATGTCATAGCCATCCTCGTCACAGTGGGGTGTCCATTGTTCTTCATTGATGGCTACATCCATGGTTGCTAGGATTTCTGCCCAACCATGGGGTTCAAACTCTTCGTCAGGGAATACTACAGGTGCGTAGGCTGGATCTTGAAGGGTTCGTGGATGTTGTTCTGCACCTAAGGTCCTGGCTTCTAACCTTTCTTCCTCTTGTTTGGCTACTTTACACATCCATAAATGAGTATACTCATGCAACCAAGAAGGATCTGATTCTAATGAGTGCACGGATTCCGTCCCTACTGGTGTCTTATGGATGGTATTCCATTGTATTGGGGGTACGTCTCTATGTGAATAGTCTTTAAGATTGACTTTGGTAGTCACTCCTAAATGTTGCAAATACAAAGAATTAGTTCCCCAATCTTGTACAATTTGCAACTGACGCATGAATGGTCGTCCCAATATCATCTCATAAGCATGATTTTTTGCAAAATCACAAATGGCAAAGGTATGCTCAAATTCTACACCACAAGTGGTGAGAGATATGCCTTCTAGTAAGCCTAATGGTTTTTCTATGTGTCCGTCAGCCATTTGTAGCTTCATCTTGGTAGGTCTTAATGCTGGCTTACCCCAACATTTCCATAAAGCGGTGGTAGCTATGGCTACTCCGGCTCCTGAATCTAAGATGGCTTTCGTAGTGTAGCCCTGATGGGTTATCGGAAGATACGTGTTACCTTCCTCTCCTTCTCTTACATCTCCGATCTTTTCTACGGGTATCTCTGGTACCTTATTTTGTGATCCTATTTGTGAGGGAGTAGTAGCAAGCTCGGGGAATTGATTTGCTACATGTTTCCACAATTCTGGTTTTACCTTTAACAACTCCTCTAGAGTGAGATTACATTGTACTTTGGTATTCTTGATCACTTCCGTGTTTCTAGGGATTATTGATTCTTCATTCCTCACTATTATCGTGGGTGCTCTCATATTAATAGACTTTGCTTCCCAAGGTCCTGTGAACTGAGGTAATTCTTGTAAAGAATTAGATTCAAAGCCTGTGTGTTCACTCAATTGTTCTTCCTCTACATCATCATAAATAGAGGGGATGTCTTGGGGAAATTGTTCCTGCAAGTCATCTATTTCTTGAATAGGAGGATGGGTTCCTTGTTCCTTTCTCCATTTCTCTTCTTGGATTTCTCTCAAAAATTCATGTGAATATTTATGTATGGAAGACAAATTGTCTTGACTTTCTGTATTGGGTACTTGAGACAGGGATGGTGCATTCCTTTCCTGTGTCTCTGGGACAATAGGGTTCCTATGCTGATCCTTTTTCTCTTTGCTTTCTATCAAGTATTCTAACCTCTCCATTAGTCCTTGAAAGTGTAATTCCGGTTTTGCCATGTTATTCCAATTAAGATATCTAGAGGCTTCGAACAAAGCTTGTGCTAATTCTACCATCTTCATGCAAAGTTTAGTCAATTTCTAGATCAGCTCGAGGGTAGTTTTTACTCATTTCAGCTACTTGAGGTCCCTCCTTTAATCTAGCCTGATATGCACGAAACATCATGTCTAGATTTTCTGGTATGGATTCCGCTAAAACTGATCCTGATTTTTGAGCTGGATTCTCTTGATTCAAGTCCTGTGAAGTCAATTCTAGGATTTTGGCTCTAGATTCCTTTAAACTTCCTTCCAAATCAGTTATCTTTTTACTCCATTTTCTCTTTATCCTTTCTCTAGAATCTTTCCAAGATTTTGTCTTTTTATTGCTAGATTCTGCAACTTCACTACTTCCGACTACTTTCTCCTGATTAAGCTGTTGGTTCTGTAAGAGCGTCTGGGCTCTTGTTATAGCTTGGATAGGCACGTATGTAGGGTTGGATCCATCTGCGTTGTTCACAATACCTATCACGTTGATCGGTGTCACATTCGAAGCGTTAACTGGATTTTTAGGACAATCTTTGATTATGTGCTCTTTGCCACAATCAGCACAAAAGCCTTGGATGTTATAGTACTGTGATTGTCCTGATATCGGGGGATGTGGACAATCCTTTATGAAATGATCTCCTTGGCACCTAAAGCATGGTCCTCTAGGGCCCTGTGGTCTCTGTTGTCTTACTTGGGGTCGTGGATTTGGGTTTGTGTACATCACATTAGCATAGTCGGGCTCCCAACTAGGTTCCACTGGTGGACTATCATAATGATATGTTTCTACGTGTTCTGGTGACTCTGTGTAATATGCGGGTGGACTATCTACATGCGTAGAGTCAAAACTGTTCGAATTCGGGTCACCCTCTGTGATCAAAGGTGAAGAAGGCACTAAGGCCCTACTTAGGTTCTCTTCTGCAGCAGCGTATTTGACTGAGATGACATTCGCTGGTGGGGGTGGCTGCTGAGCTAAGACAGGTTGAGGTCTCTGTTGAGCCTGGTATGGGTAGTTCTGAGGAGGCCTATAGTAATAAGGCTGAGCATTGAAATGACCTTGATACCTACCTGGCTGCTGGTATGCTTGCGGGTAGTTCTGTCTCACGGTTTGTTTGTTGTATGGGCAGTCCTGAGCCGTATGATTCGTGTATCTTCTCTCAATTGTACAGTATTGGCCACTAGGGTTGGCTTGTGGTTGTGGTGCATTGGGACACACATTTGCCATATGGTCACCACCACAGGTGTAACAACGCTTGTTCATTAGCACCCTAGGTTTACTAGAAACTCCTAGTTTCTGGGCCACTTTTTCTGCAAGGTCTTCTATTGAGCTAGACAATTTTGTGGATGCTAGAGATGAACAGTCTGAGTCCTTATAGACCTTTGAGAGTTCCAACTCGTCTCCTAAGTTGTCCTCAATGTCTATGCAAATTCTTACACATTGCTCTAGCGTTCTGGGTTCTTTTAGGTACACATAGGAGCGTAGTTTAGAGCTCAACAAGCCATCTAAAAACAATGACACTTGCTTGGCTTGTGAGGGTAGCTCTTGCATTGGACATCGTTCAACATATTGTCTAAACCTACGTCCTGCCAGTCTGACTGTTTCCTTAGGGGTCTGTTTGAAGCTATGAATCAACGAAGACGTGTCATGTCTAATCCCACTTTTAGAGAATTCAGTGATGAATGACTCTAAAAAGTGATGGATGTCTCTAAATTGCCTTTGTTGCAGAGGTTGGAACCAAGTTAAAGCTGTATTTTTTAACGTTAGTCCAAATGCGTTGTATTGTGTGAACATGTCTTCAACTTGTTCTGCTCTTAGTACTTGCTTGAATTCTGCGACATGGTCATAGGGATCTCCTGTCCCATCAAAATAATTTTTCATGGATTTCACTAACTGAGTGGGTCTCAATATTCTTGCGTGTTCACGTGGTCTAGGTAGAGGAAAATCATCTCTACCACCTGGTATTCCATGATCTCTTTGCCTATCTACTCTATTAGTGTCCGTGGTTGTTCTATCTCTCCCTATGGGATGAGTGAAGCTTACTTCGGGTCTTTCTTTATTTTTCTCTCTTTGATTTCCATGGGCTGAGGATGTTCCTGCCCCTTGTTGACTTGTATTCATGTTTGTTCTAGATAGAGGGAATACCAATTCACCTCTCCATGTGTATGTGTTTTTAGCGCGGTCAGGCACCACAAAGACTCTTTCTGAAGTCTCATCCAGGTATACAACCTTTCCAGGTGTATCCGGGTCCTTGAACTCATATATCGTGATGATTCCTACTTCACTAAGTATTTCGGTCTTGTATCTCCAGAAGGCTTCATCAGTTTCTTTATTTACAAACAACTCTATGCTTCTGTTGTCCTGAGGGATCCATTCCGGGATTAGTACTCGTGTCAGTACAGATTTCCCTCTAGGTGTTCTAGGCTCTTCTAATGGTTCTTTTCCTTGAGATTTTGTTTCCGTCTCTGGTTGAATCACGCGAAACTCGTTGGTATTGTTTGGCTGCGTACTTAAGATGTACATCGTTCCTTCCTTGTCTATGTAAGCGTCTCTCTCAAATTTCACCACTGGACGTTCCAATCCAATGGGTTGATCGGGGTTGTGCATTTGCACCAATTGCCTTCGCAAACCATCCTCATAGATGCGAGCACCTAATCGGTTGGTTCGGAGAAACTCTAGTTGTGTTCTATAGGGTCCTTCTGGTTTTTCTAAATAGGCTACATTCGACCCTCCTTCTGGTCTTTCTGCGCTAAATGCCATTTCTGATTCGCTAGTATCTGAGCTCTCGTAGGGATAACTAGTGTTCAATTGTTGAGCCCACGATCGTGTAGTAGTTCTTACACTTGCCTCTGATGATCTAAGGCTTCGCCGGTCTGACTTGCCTATATGTTTGCCCGATCTAAGGTTCATTAATTTTGTTCCTTGCACACTCAGTACACGCTCAGATCGTCAATGATTCTTTGTTATTACTTTCTTGATTCTTTTTAAATTTCTTTAGATTCTTGTCTTAATGTATGTGTCATGAATTCGACTTTCCGTGATACTTTGAGTTCTCGTTCCGTCAGACTTATGTTCTTTCCTTTAGGTTTTCGTGTCACACACCTTTACTTTAGTCTTGGACTTGATAAACTTAATTCTCTTGAACTTGAGGCGTTCCTATCGTCTTAAATCCACAATGCTAACATTTATCTTAAGCTAAGAATTGACTGAGGGGGTTGAGTAATCTTCCAACCTCGAGTCAGCTTTTCTGGTTGCTCTGATGCCCAAGAAGCCGGGCTTCCCAAGCTTTATGCCCTTCACTGCCTTGCTTTGGTTGCCTTTGATTGCCCTTGCTAGACCTGGAAAAATCCAATATTAGACCAATTCACGGTTGGATGATCAAGCACTTGAGTATATACACCTTTTAAGTTCCTTCCCTTTTGCCCAACTTTTTAATGCTTGCCCCTTGGCTTTCTAGTCCCAAACTAGGTCAACCTCAAAATAGCTTATCTAAAAATAGACGTATCCTTTAAGAGAAAAAAAGTTGAGGTCACGTAGTACTCGTAGAGAGCTTTCTAACGAGCTATTAAGCTCAAAAAACGGACTTCGGATGAAAAAGTTATGACCGTTCAGGCCCTGGGGGGTAAAAACTGACAAACAGTTTTTTTCTCCAAGTATGAGATAAGGGGTCTCCTATGAGTCTAATCACCCAAAAATTTCCCAAAAATAGCCCCAAAATTGGCCAAAAAATGAAACCCTAAAGTTTGCGATGGGGGTGCACAATCGCGATGGTCTGAGATGATCGCGATGGTCTGGGACCGTCGCGATGGCGTGAGGGTGAACCGTCGCGATGGCGTGAAAGTGGACAATCGCGATGGCGTGAAAGTGGACAATCGCGATGGCGTGAAAGTGGACAATCGCGATGGCGTGAAAGTGGACAATCGCGATGGCGTGAAAGTGGACAATCGCGATGGCGTCAGTCAACGGTCAACGTGAACAATCGCGATGGTCCAAAGCGAACCGTCGCGATGGTCACAGATGCGATGGCTTGAGCCAATCGCGATGGTCTGGGCGCGATGGCGGGAGCCAATCGCGATGGTCCGAATTTTTGAAGTGTCGCGATGGTGTGAGGGTGTCGTCGCGATGGTCCAAAAAATGAACCGTCGCGATGGTCTAGCTTGCCACGTGGCACCGTTGGCGCGATGGTGTGAGCCAATCGCGATGGTGTGGGGTCAACCGAGCAATCGCGATGGTCCGCGAACCGTCGCGATGGTCCAAAATGAACCGTTGCGATGGCGTGAGACCGTCGCGATGGTCCGGCCGAGCCGTCGCGATGGCGTGAGCCTATCGCGATGGTGTGACACAATCGCGATGGTCTGAGACCGTCGCGATGGTCCGGCCGAGCCGTCGCGATGGCGTGAGCCTATCGCGATGGTGTGACACAATCGCGATGGTCTGAGACCGTCGCGATGGTCCACCAAAATGCAATTTTTTGAGATGCAGCTATGGATTCCTATACATGCAGGGGTCACCTACACGCTGGTGTGGTCGCCTTCTTCAAATTCCGAACTTTACAGACCATCGCGATGGTCTGACACAGTCGGAAATTTCTGACAGAAACTGAAGTTTTTACCTTTTCCAAGATTTCCTGATGCACTGGAGTACTGTACCTGCAAGAAAACTCAAGAAAGCAAAAGCACACACAAGCACAAAAGCTCTCTCTCACTCTCCCGCATGCACAAATGAGGGGAAATGAGGAGAATGGGTGGATATGGTGAATTTTCTGATTTTTTTGGAGATGAAGATGATGATGCGGTGATGAAGATGGAGTGTGGGGGAGGTGAAAAACACTAAAAACTAAGTAAAAACAACAACAAAAACTGAAATTTTTACCTTCCAACGCCACTTCTTGCTATACTCTTACCATCACACATTCGTCCTAGACTCGATCCCCGGCAACGACGCCAAATTTGGTGTTGCTCTAGCACAATGGTGAGAACCACGTTAAGAAGCTTCACCTCCTTAATGTCAATCCGCGGAAGAGATAGGAGTGATATGAAGATCGTGAATGTGAGATGAAGTGAGAGGGAAGGTGAGAAGCATAGAAATGCACACACACATACACACACACTATGAAGAGACAAGCAAGACACAATGGAAGGTGGGAAATTAGCTCTATTACTCAAGAACACTATTACAAGCTCAAAATAGCTCTAAGCTCACACTATCCACCTCAAAAATGAGCTCTCTAGCTCTTTTTATAGTTTCTAGAATAGTTTTGACCGGTTTCACATCTAGTGACCGGCATAGTTAAAAATTAGGTCCGAGATGCTATTTGGAAGGGTAAACGGTGTCTAAAAATAACGAAAATTGATACGCTTGTTCTACCTAAGCTCCTCAAGCTTGAGGACTCCTCGGCTTGCACAAAATGGAGCTATGGATTACAAAATGGGGTTTTCTATGTTACATATGTTACAATAGTGATAAAAATCACTGTTGGAGGTTTTTGAAAAGTATTTTTAGAACATGATTCTTTGAAAAAAGATTCCACTGGCTCACTGCTCCGTCGTTACATGCTTCCGCGTCGTCTGTGCCTCTGGCTGCTTCCAACAGTGTGTGTTGTTAGTGAACAAGTAGTCCTACGAGCTAAGTGAAAAAATGCAGTGTGAGAATGATACCGTCAGTAAGAGCCGATGAATTTACAAATGGGGGTCGGGTGGTTTATTACAAACTTTGGGTCGCCAAACACAGTGGATGGCTTTTGGTTTTGATTTTGTGGAAACTCTGGAGGGCTTTATAAGAGTGTCTGCTTGGAAATGAGGCTTTTTAGGGACCCATTCACAAGTGAGTCTGCTCGTGCTCGTGGGCGCACCTGTGTTGGTGTGTATCGAATAAGAGTGGGCATCGACTGCTCGAGTGAGTGAACCATGCTGTACAGGGTGTAGTCTCTGTGTATCTATCTGAGCCCGCAAGCAAGCCTTAGGCACCCAAATTTGTCTTGATTGTGGGCCAGCCTTCGTCGACTTCTTGGGTACCCAGATAGACCTTACTTTCACAGAAGAAGTTTTAGAAGACTTTTTATTAGTGTCAGGCTATCGATCACTAATAGGAAGCTGAGCCAGTTGTTGTGGCTTGACTGCAATAGGATGCTCGCCTTTCCGTACCCACATTTGTTTTGGTGGCTGGGACACCTTGCTTCATACTTTCTTTTGGCATTGACTTCTTCGTTGAGATAATCATCCCTCTGCATCACATAGTTTTGGACAAGAAAAGCATGGTCATCTTCATGTGTACTCCTGGAAGGACCAGGAGTGCGTGTGTTAGCAGCGGACAAGGAACTGAAGGACTAACGAGGCATGGCAGTCAGAGAAGAGAGTCAGAAGGGAGAGAAGGCACAAGCAGACAAGGGAGTCAACGAAGATCTGGCAAATAGGCCAATAATTTTCTTCAGGAAGAAGCACGTAAAGCACGTATGAGCATTCACGCAGATCTAGCACTAAGGCAACCTTGAATGTTTCAAAACCTCTACACCAATTAAAAGTGATTCTCATCACTGAACACCATTGTAAATACCATTTCATCTTTTTGTAGCTCCATTTTGTGCAAGCCAAGGAGTCCTTGAGCTTGAGGAGCTTTAGAAGTATCTACCTGCCAATTTTCGCATTTTTTAGATCTCGTTTGAGCCCTCAAATAAGCCCTGGAACCTAATTTTTAACTAGGCCGGACACTAGGTCTGAACATGGCCAAAGCTAGTCAAAAACTATAAAAGGAGCTAGAGAGCTCATTTTTGGGGTTAGATTGTAATTGAAATAAACTTGTAAGAGCTTCTTGAAAAGTAATCTAAGAACTCCATTGAATCTCACTCTTTGTCTTGCCGTGTGTGCGCGTGTGTGTGTATGTGTGTGCATGTTTGTGTGCTTCTCACTCACGCACTTGTGCCGCCACTTGCTCGAGGTCTTCATACCATCCTCACGTCTTCCCGGATTGACATTAAAGGAGGTGCTACTCATCACTGAGCTACACCAAATTTTGGCGCCGTTGCCGGGGATCAAATTTTGAGGACGAGCGTGTGATGGTAAGACGTGGAGTTGACGCGTTGGAGTTGTAGGAATTTTCTTCACTTTCACCTATTTTCTTGTTTTTCTTTCAACATCTTCATCTCCATCATCATCATCACCATCTCCCACCTCCATCTCCATCATCGCGAAAATTCTGTTTTTTGATCATATCACCTTCCCCACCTCATTTCCCTCATTTCACTTGTGAGAGAGAGCGATATTGCATGTGTGTTTTCTTGCATGTTTCTTGAGCTTTTTGCAGGACCTTGCTGAATCACCATCCCCAGCTTCCTGCGCAGGTACGGAACTCGTCGAATCTGTCTCGCAGTCGCCAGCCTCTGTCGATCGCGATCGACAGAAAATTCGATCATTTGGTAAAACAAAGTGCACCACTAGAACAAGCACAAGGAGCACATCCTAAAACACTAAAAACAGTAGAAAAATTCCGAGGATTTCTGTCAAGCGCGACCGACAGCCTCTGTCAATCGCGACCGACAGACCCTGTCAATCGCGACTGACAGACCCTGTCAATCGCGATCGACAGACCTCACGACCGACGGATTGCCACGTAGGACCCTGTCAATTGCGATTGATACCGTCGATCGCGATCGACAGCCACGACCGACACCTCTGTCAGTCGCGATTGACACCGTCAATCGCGACCGACTGAAATTCAACGATTGATTGACTTTTTCGCGTAGCCACGTGTCCATCGCGACTGATAGGCCCCCGATTGACTGAAATCTCGGCGAAAAATCCGGAAAACGTGTCGATCGCGATTGATACCGTCGATCGCGATCGACAGCCACGATCGACTCTGTCGATCGCGATTGACACTGTCGATCGTGACTGACAGCCCCGACGGACACCTCTGTCAATCGTGATTGACAGACCTGTCGATCGCGATTGACAGGCTTTTCGGCCAAAAATTAGGGTTTGCTTTTGTTCAAACTTTGGGATAAATTTTGGGGCAAATAGTCAATCCATTGGCATAATTGGAGGTTCCTACACGTGTTTTGGGAGAAAATCCTAGGATCTGTCAGCTAGATTGAATCCTGTCTTACCCCCCTAAACCCTGAACAGTCATAACTTCTTCATACGAAATCAATTTTTTGAGCTCTAGGGCTTGTTGGAAAGCTTGTGGCATATACTACACGCCCTCAACTGTTTTTTATAAAGATAATGCATTGATTTTCAGATAGGGTATTTTGAAGTTAACCATACCCAGGGGGATCAAAGCCAGGGGTCTTTAGAATTGTTTTCTTAAAAATCACTATGCAAGTTTGTGTTTGTGCTACAGGAATGAAAATAATTGGTGCTGTCTTTGGAATTTAAATCTTTAAGCTAACTTTGGAACTCTTGCAGATCCATTGAGAGCTTCGAAAGGTGTTCTAAGCAAGTGTAAGTGCAAGCTTGGGAACACACTTCCTGGGCACTCAAGGGCAACCAAGCAGGAACAAAAGGTTGGAAACTTTAAACCCCCTCTGTCAATTCATAGTTTAGGCTAAGAACGACTAGAGGTAGGAGCAAGTCAGGGCGACGATAGGCAGGTATCAAGTTGAAGACTACCTAAAAACTCAAGTTCCAGATAAAAACCTAATCTCTGTACTGTCGATAACATAAAGGAAAAGAACCTAACGTGGAACGATCAACCTGAAAGCACGAAGAACATTCAAGTATTCCTGACAACGTAATATCAGACAAGACCTTAAACACGATAAATAACTAAAAAGAATCAAGTGACTGATACCAAGTAACCAGCAACGAGGTTGTACTCTGGGCAAAGAATTGGGCTACTTAGATAGGCATATGAACCTTAGATCAGGACGACATCTAGCAAGGGAGAGACAAAGCCTTAGGTCTTCAGAGGCTAGTGTTAACCACACTGCTAGGTCTTGGGGCCAGCAGTTGAGCCACCACTCGTACTACCCTAGCTTTGAGACCAGTGAGTCAGAGATGTCTCAAGGCATGGACAGACCTACGGGAAGTTCAGGAGTGCCTTACTTGTACAGGGTAGAAGGCCCTTACAAAACACAGCTGGAATACCTTAGGACCAACCGATTAGGTGCTAGCATCTATGAGGACGGCTTAGCAAGATCCGTGGTACAGATTAAGAACCCTGACCAATC
The DNA here is from genome assembly GCA_020310875.1 of Ceratopteris richardii. Classification (NCBI taxonomy): domain Eukaryota; kingdom Viridiplantae; phylum Streptophyta; class Polypodiopsida; order Polypodiales; family Pteridaceae; genus Ceratopteris; species Ceratopteris richardii. The sequence continues at coordinate 128,481,881 of CM035410.1, read as the reverse complement.
CATAGGACTAGAGCACCCAGCAGTCAAGTTTGAAAACGGAGCTTACTTGGACAAAGAAGGAACCATATACGTAGTCACCAGTCACCCAGATAGGACGGACGAATTTGGAAATGTGATCTCAGAAGCAGACTTAGGGGACTTAGAGCAAGGAAACAGGGGTGTGGAACCTAGAACCCCCCGAGGCAAGTCTGTTCTCACTAGGATTATCACACCTGAGTGGGTTCCCCAAGACAACAAGAGCATAGAGTTGCTCCTCAATCGAGAAACCGACGAAGCCTTTTGGAGGTATAAATCTAATCAGCCAACTGATATAGGAACTATCATGATCTATGAGTTTAAGGATCCGGATAGCCCAGGTAGAGTGACCTACTTAGATCACACTTCTGAAAGGATCTTTGTGGTGACAGAAAATGATAGGCATGCTTACACTTGGAAGGGTGAATTCATTTTCCCCCAACCAAGATCGAATGTATCCTATGGTCACCCTGGAGCTGGAACATCCCAAGCTCATGGAACTCAAAGAGATAGAAGTAGAGATAGACCATAAGTAAGCTTTGCCAACCTAGTGGGCAGAGAAAGAACGAGGATGGAGACGAATAGAGTAGAACCTGAGATACTTAGAGCTCACAGGAACCAAAGAAATGTGGATGGATTTCCTCTGCCGAGACCTAGAGAGCACACAAGAACTTTGAGACCGACCCAGCTCGTTAAGTCCATGAAGAATTACTTTGATGGCACAGGAGATCCCTATGATCATGTGGCGGAGTTCAAGCAAGTCTTGAGAGCTGAACAAGTGGAGGATCTATTCACACAGTACAATGCCTTCGGTCTAACCCTTAGGAACACAACACTTACATGGTTTCAACCATTGGATGAGCGACAATTCAGGTGTATAGACCAACTCCTAGAAGCTTTCATTGTAGAGTTCTCTAAGAGTGGCATAAGACATAATACCTCCTCATTGATTCACAGCTTCAAACAGACTCCCCAAGAGACTGTAAGATTGGCAGGAAGAAGATTTAGACAATATCTTGAAAGGTGCCCTGTTTCGGAGCTACCCACATCTGCCAAACAAGTAGCCTTATTCTTGGATGGATTGCTGAGTACGAAATTGAGAACCTATGTGTATCTGAAGGACCCCAGGACTATAGAAGAGTGTGTACGCATGTGCATTGACATCGAAGATAACCTAGGGGAAGAACTAGAGCTTTCCAAAATCTACAAAGATTTAGATAGTGCATCTAGTCACTCTTCCACGCAATCCACATCAATTGAGGAACTCGCAGAGAAAGTGGCCCAAAAACTAGGCGTCTCTAGCAAACAAATTCTGAGGTTTACCCCAGCGAAGAGGTGCTACACATGCGGTGGTGACCATATGGCAAACGTGTGTCCCATTATGGCTCAACACCAGGTCAACCCAAATAGCCAATATTGCACCATAGAACGAAGGTACACCAATCATACCGCACAAGATTGCCCTTACAATAAGCAAACAGTTAGGCAAACTTACCCTCAACCCTATCCACCACAGGGAAGATACCAAAACCAGTACCCTCCACAGCCATATGGCAGGCCACAGCAACCCTATCAGCAACCATACCAAAACCAACAAAGGCCTCAACCAGTGTTAGCTCAACAACCACCTGCCCCAGCTAATGTGATTCCGGTAAAGTATACTGCTGCAGAAGAGAACCTGAATAGAGCCTTAGTCCCTGTAACATCCTTGCTTTCTGAAAATGACCCCAGTGACCATAGCTTTGATTCTACACATGTTGATAGTCCCCAGGCGTACTACATGCAGTCTCCAGAACATGGTGAGTCCTATTACAGCGAAGAGCCAAATGAACCTAGTTGGGAGTCAGATTATACAAACGTCATGTATGCAAACCCCAACCCTAGGCCTCAACCTAGGCAGGTAAGACCTCCATTCCCAAGAGGACCTTGCTACAGATGCCAAGGAGATCACTTCATTCGTGATTGTCCCTTACCTCCGCCTACACAAACTCAGTCCGTGACGATCCAAGGCTTTTGCCAAGACTGTGGAAAAGAGCATCTCTTACGAGATTGCCCCAAGAATCCTAATAATATGCCAAAAATCACTCCTATCAACAGGGTGTAGGCCAGGAAAAAAGCCCAGAAGTTAGTGAAACAGAGAGTACGACAAAGAAGAGGACTAGAGCGTGGAAAGATAGTAGGGAAAGAATGAAAAGACAATGGGCTAAAAAGATGAGTGAACTTGAGGAAAGCATAAGAGAAACCAAAGCCAGGATAACTGAACTCACATCTCAAACTCCCTCTCAGACTACCCCACCACCACCTTTCCCATCGCCATCTGACCCACCACCTTCCAACCCACCTCATGTGATTCCACCACCCCCTAGAGTAGGATCAGTCCTAGCAGATCCCACTCCCGAGGACCTAAACATGATGCTTAAAGCATATCAAGCCAGAATCCAAGAAGGGCCAACCATAACCGATCATGAAAAATGCTACCCTAGAGCCGAGCTAGAGCTTGAACGAACTAAAATTTGTGCTAAGATGGTGGAATTGGCTCAAGCCATGTTCGAGGCTAGCCGCCTCTTTAACATCTCTAGCTCAGCTAAGACGCAGTTACACTTTGATGGACTGCTAGAAAGAATAGAGAGGCTAATTGCACAATCAGAAAAGGAACCTGCCCCTCAAAGAAAGGAAAGGGCAAGAGAACGGATAAGCCAGCCTCTTCAAGAAGCCCATGTGCCTCGTCAAGAAGCTTATCTTCCCCCCCAAAAGGAAGATGAGCCTCCCTCGAAAGCTTACGTACCTCCACAGGTTGTCTACATTCCTTCTCAGGGAGCGTATGAGCCTGTTCGGAAAAGTAATAGAATAAGTAATCCTCCCCAGGAAGCTTGTGCTCCAGCCATCTATGAGAACGAAGAGAGAGCCAACGATAGAATAAGCCCTCCTTCCCAGGTTGCTTATGTGCCTAATTCTACGGAGCCAGACACTTCTTCTTCTATGAATCGGTTTGCACCAGACTTCCTACGAGAGATTCAAGAAGACAAATGAGATAACGAAAGTGAAGTCGCCCCTCCCTTTGAACTTGTGGATGAAGCACACGACCAATTCCCACAAGACATCCCATCTATTTATGGGGAACATGAGAGTACTCAGTCTCACGAGAGATTGGACTTTGAGTCTAATTCCATACAAGAGCTACCCCACTTCACAGGCCCATGGGAAGCAAAGTCCACGTGTATGAGAACACCCACAGTCATGGTAAGGAACGACGACTCAGTCATACCTAGGAACACGGAGGTAGTAAAGAACACCAAGGTGCAGCGCGATCTCACTTCGGAAGAACTGCCTAAGGATAGACCAAAAGCGCGGAAATATGTAGCCAGTCAAGTAACTGAAGTTGCAAAACCACGTTCTCGGGTAGGATCCCAGAACACAGTGCCAGAAATACCATTGGACAAGATAGGAGAAATGTGTGAAGGGGAAGAAGGAAACACCTACCTGCCCATCACCTACCAAGGACATACCACCAAGGCAATTTTGGACTCAGGTGTAGGAGTTGCAATTGCCACCACTTCCCTATGGAAGCGTTGGGGCAAGCCAGCACTCAGGCCCACGAGGATGAAATTGCAGATGGCCGATGGTCATATAGAGAGGCCCTTGGGATTGCTAGAAGGCATAACTCTCACCACTTGTGGTGTTGAGTTTGAGCATAGCTTTGCTATATGTGATTTTAGCAAAAATCATGCCTATGAGATGATTTTGGGAAGACCCTTCATGCGACAATTGCAAGTGGTCCAGGATTGGGGAACCAATTCTTTGTACCTGCAACACTTAGGTGTTACAACCAAAGTAAATCTCAAAGATTACTCTCATAGAGATGTACCTCCTATCCAGTGGAATCCCATCCATAGAGCCAAAGATGATACAGAATCTGTGCATTCCATAGGGTCAGGATCCTCATGGATGCATGAAGACACCCACTTATGGATGTGCAAAGTAGCAGTAGAGGAAGAGAAGAGAGAAAAGGCCAGAGAAATAGGTGCAAACAAAACTCATAGACCCATTCAAGACCCAGCCTATGCACCTGTAGTCTTTCCTGATGAGGAATTTGAACCCCATGGCTGGGTAGAAATTTTAGCAACAATGGACGTAGCCATCAATGAAGAACAATGGACACCTCACTGTGATGAGGATGGCTATGATCTTTCAGTCTTCTCCATAGAGCCAATCATGGGAGAGGCAGTTCTAGAAGAATGCGAACCTGGCCCTGATGCATTTGAGGATGCAAGTGACTCCGATCTAGAGTCAATCATTATGGACCCACCATTTGCATCAGATGAAGAATACTTCCATGAAGTAGAATTTCAACCCCAGAGGCATGGAGAGCTTACAAATGATGTAAGATTAACAACACATGTGACCTCGAAGGAAGACGTAAAGAAACGAAAGCAGAGAGAAGTCTCACCAGAAGAGGAAGAATCTTTGTTTGAGGCCCCAGAAAATTTTAAGAAGTATGAGATAGACGACAGGAGAGTCATGATCAGAATGCCGAAACGAGAGGCACAATCAGGAGAGGCCTATGATAACAAAGAAACCACCAAGAAAATAGTAGTGGCCCTAGAAGAAGGAGAGGAGAGATGCACGTACATAGGCCATGACCTAACAGAAGAAGAAGAGCATGCGTTAATTGCCTTGCTAAGAGAATACAGAGATGTATTCGCTTGGAGTTACAAGGATTTGAAAGGTGTGGATCCGGACATATGCTCACACACCATTCCCATGACCTCAGATGCTAAACCCTCTAAGCAGAAGCCTTATACATATAACGACAATTACGCTGCTAAGATCAAAGAAGAGATAGATAGACTGGTTGAAGCTGGATTTATCTATGAAATTGAGCATACTGAGTGGGTATCCCCCATCGTAGTGGTGCCCAAGAAAAATAGAAAGCTGCGTGTGTGCATTAATTTGAAGAAGGTTAATGCAGCCACGATTCGAGATAACTATCCGCTTCCCATCACAGAACATCTCTTAGAAAGAGTAGCAGGCAAGGAAGTGTACAGCTTCCTTGATGGATTTTCGGGCTACAATCAAGTAGCCATAGCTCCAGAGGATCAGCATAAGACAGCCTTTGCCACAGAATGGGGCATTTTCGCCTTTAGAGTCATGCCATTCGGGCTTACCAATGCACCAGCTACCTTCCAGAGACTAATGTGCCATGTGTTTAAAGAGTTCCTGAGGAAGAACTTAGAAGTCTATGTTGATGATCTTTGTGCTCATTCGAACATTAGGCAAACCCATATCCCTGAACTCAGACAAATCTTTGACAAATGTAGAGAATATCGTCTGCCTGAACCCAGAAAAGTGTGTTTTCATGGTCAGGCAAGGCAAGATTCTAGGACACATAGTGTCAAAGAATGGCATATCTACTGATGAAGAGAAAGTGAGAGCTATAGCAGAGTTACCTAGGCCAAAGAATGTCAAGGAAGTACAAGCTTTCATGGGGCATTGTGGTTATTACCGAAGATTCATACACATGTATGCTGTCATTGCAAAGCCCATGTACGGACTTCTGACTAACTTTGAGTGGACGGATGAATGTGAGAATTCCTTCCAGGAGCTTAAACGAAGATTATGTTAAGCACCAATCTTGACCACACCAGATTGGAATAAGCCATTCCATGTTCACGTGGATGCATCCAATTATGCCATTGGGTGTGTACTTGCACAACCTACTGGTGAAGGTAATATGGATCTTCCAATTGCCTATGCCAGTAGACAGTTGAATGCAGCTGAACGGAATTACACCACTACAGAGCGAGAAGGATTAGGCATGGTTTATGCAGTTAAGAAATTTAGACACTATTTGCTTGCAAATAAGTTTAAATTTTTTACTGATCATCAGGCATTGCTATACCTCGTGAACAAACCATGCAATACAGGAAGATTAGTGAGATGGTTTCTCTTGCTCATTGAATATGACTTTGAGGTAGTGGTGAGAAAAGGGAGGACTCATTTAAGAGCAGATCATCTCTCTAGGCTCACATCGGGAGAAGCCCCACAAGGAGTATCAGATGACCTTCCTGATGCTTACTTGTTTAATTTGGAAGTGGTGCCGCAGTGGGCTAAACCATTGGTACCAGTATTGACATACGGGCCTAATCATCCAGTGGTAAACACACGGAATAAAGAGGTTGTAAAAGCCCAAAAGTACCACATCATGGCTGGAAGTATGTACAAGCACACAGATCAAGGGATCTTGGCTTGTTGCGTAGAAGAGGATGAGTACGCTAAATGGTTGCAATTAGCACATGTAGGTGCACTAGAGCAACACCATTCAAAGCAACGAACTTTACAGACCCTAAAGAGACTCGGAGTACATTGGCCAACTATGGAGGCTGATGTCCAAAAGTTGTGCAAGGAATGCCCAATCTGTTGCACTAAACCACCTGTGGAACACGGCACTCTTTATCAAGTATCCATTGTGCCAGATTGGAGTGAACCTCTAGTATCATTCTTGAGGACAAACACATTCCCTCCAGACATGACTCTAGCTAGGAAAAGGAGTTTAGAACAAGAAGTCCAAGATTACTCACTCATTGGTGATAATCTATATAAGCGTGGTAAAGATGGTTACCTAAGGCTGTGTGTCCATGAAAGTGAATATCTTAAGATCTTGGAAACTGCTCACCAAGGTGTAGCAGGAGGACACTTTGGACCAGATCGGGTGATCAAGGCGATACTATTTGCAGGCTTCTGGTGGCCTACCCTTCACATGGACGCACATACCTATGTGAAGTGATGTGATGTCTGTCAGAGAACTCAGTATCCTGTACGAAAAGATGAGATGCCATTGAAACCTATGATGGGTGGACGTGCATTCTCTAAGTGGGGAATAGACTTCGTAGGTCCTATTAATCCCCCAGCTAAGGGTTCTCATGCGGAATACATTATTGTTGCAACAGACTATCTCACTAAGTGGGTAGACGTAAAAGCCACGACGAAGAATGATGCTCAGACAACTGCTAAATTCTTGTTTGAGAATGTATTCACAAGATATGGGCTACCTATAGAGCTTGTAAGTGATCGAGGCACTCATTTCTTGAACGAAGTGATTGAAAATCTGCTCCAAGAATTCTTGGTAATACACAAGAAGTCTGCCCCCTATCACCCTCAAGCTAATGGACAAGCTGAGAGCACTAATAAGATCTTATGCAATGTACTGACAAAATTAGTGAACACTAAACGCTCTGATTGGGACAAACAGCTACACCATGCTGTTTGGGCATACCGAGTTGCCTACAAAACTGTACTCCAAGCCACCCCCTTTCAGATGGTATTTGGCCAAAACGCTGTGCTACCCTTGGACTTCTTGATTCCTACATTGAGAGTAGCACAAGAGCACGAATGGACGGGTCATGAACTCTCCTCTAGACTTTTTGACCTTGAACGATTAGGAGAAACAAGACTGAGAGCCGCCGCAGGAATATATGCAGCTAAGAAGAGACAGAAGGCATACTTTGATGCCCATGTGAAGGATAAGGGCTTGAAAGCAGGAGATCTAGTTTTAGTCTATACACTGAAACAACACGCAAGGAAACTAGAAAAGAGAGGCTACGGACCTATGATCATCAATAGGATCTCCACGAGTGGAGCAGTACAACTGGCCACATTAGAGGGTGATGTTCTCCCAAACTATATTAGCGGTTGCAGAGTCAAGTTGTATCAAGAACCCCTCACGGAGGAAATGCTTAGCCGACTCAACACTGCTAAAAAACGCAAAGAGGAAGAAAAGCGAGTTCGAGAAGAAGCTCAAGCAGAAGCTTTAGAACGCATCAGAAGGATGAGGTTACGAAGGCAAGGTAGAGACCAACCTAGAACGAATGACTATGCAGATCAAGGATATCCTATGGCCATGTGTGAAGTCGCAGGAACAAGCTCGCATAGGATAATTGATCGACGCCTTTTCATAACCCTAAATATAGGACAAGGAAAGAGTGCAAGGACCGTAAGAGCCTTGATTGACTCAGGTGCAGCCACTAGTGCTGTTAAATTGTCTTACTGTCAAGAGTTGCAGTTAACTATCAATCCTGTAGAAGCATATCTCATAGGATTGGGAGGCGTGGAAACCCCTTGCATGGGCGAGGTGGAACTTCCCCTCTACATACATGATGAGGCAATAACAGTTAAAGTACTAGTGTGTCAAGACGAGGATCTCACTGAACCTCTTGTCTTGGGTCAAGACTGGATCTATGACCAAGCAGTCAACTTAAACCTAAGAAGTGGACTTCTTCAGGTTTGGGTCAATCATAGTCGAATTACAGTAGAGTTAGATAATGGAGCACTCAAGGAACTAGGAAAGGCACAGACTCCTGGTCCTTCCAGGAGTGCACATGAAGTTGACCATGCTGTTCTTGTCCAAAACTATGTGTTGCAGAGGAATGATGTTCGCAAAAAAGGAGTCGGGGATGCCACGGAACTCCCTTCTTTTCCAAAGGCCAAAAGGAGGCAGCAACCAAAGATGGATCAAAGGCAGAAGAAGCAGAGTACTTCCTATGTCAGAAATCAAAAGCACCTGCGCAGCAAAACGTCCCAGCAAGTGAAACAAGTGTGGGTACGGAAAGGCGACCACCCGGTTGCACTCAAGCCAACCACACAGGCAAAACCTCTTATTAGTCATCGACAACACGATACTAATAAGAAGTCTTTCAGAAATTCTTCTGCTAACGTGACAGCTATTTGGGTGCCCAAGGAGTCGATAAAGGCTAGCCCACAATCAAGACATATTTGGGTGCCTAAGGCTTGTTTGCGGGCGCAAGTAGCTACGCCGAGGCCACAACCTATATGGCATAACCCATCTACTCGCACAGCCAGTATTCACTTGTTCTCAACACTCCGGAACACACCAAGGCCCATGAGCACGCATATAATCACTTGTAAATGGGCCCTAAAAGGCCTCATTTTCAAACCGAGACACCGATAAAGCTCTCTAGAGTCTCTCCGAAACCAAGAGCGAAACCCATCCACTGCATTTGGCAGCCTCAGACTTGTAACAAACCCCCAAACCCCATTTGTAAATCCATGATAACTTACTAACCACATCACTATCACACTACATCATTCCACTTAACTCTTAGGTCTACCGAACGGCTAACCGCACACACACTTGCACCGAGCACTTACTAACCCATTATTCGCTCCCGACCCTCATGTTAATATTGTAATGGGAACAACAACGGTCCTCCCTTGTCATGTACAATGTTAACACATGTTTGTATATTCTCACAGAGACAGGCAGCAAGAAGTAACATGGCAGATACGGTAGGAACTAGCTCCCAGGCAGGCACCAGCCCCCAAGTGGTGGACATCGAAAGCCTTCCGGTCGAGGAGGAATTAAAGGAAAGACCAGTGGCATTAAGGGCATTACATGCCATACCGATTCAGAATCCTCCACAGGGTCACACAATGCCGGTGGGCAAAACCTCACACTGGTTTAGTGATGTTGCTGGACCTCTGGGTGAAGGCACATACATGTGGGAGTCCGAGGTAGAATTCAATGGACGTTGGGGCAGATACCATTTCTTTACCAGGGAGTTTGAAAAGCTACAGAATAATGAAGGACTGAAGTCGATATGGAAGAAGGCTAGGCTTTATGATTACTTCAAGTTCCAACTACCAAAGCCAGATTTTCTAAGGTGCTCATACTTAATTAGTACCCTCACTCCCAGCAAAGATAAGAAAGGATACAGCTCCTTTGTGCTCCCATCACTCACAAGGGGCAACGAGCTGAAGCGTTTCCGCTTGACTATCAACTTGGTGAGAGAAGCACTCGACATGAAAGGTATGCACATCCCAACAGAGAAAGAGACTATGGTTCCAGACAATATGAAGAACACGAATCTGACGAAGTTGAAGGACATGGTTGCGATGACACCTACGATCGCCATTCACTTACGCATGGTCATGCAACATTTCGCATTCCCCGCGCAGGAGAGGTTCACAATGCCCCCCAAAAAGATCTGGTTTAGCCTCTACCTGGCGGATGCTTTTGATTTGACCATCAATATGCCCCACTGGATTATCGACCAGATTCATATGGCTCATCAGAGATGGTATAAGAAGCAAAAGTCTGTGCTGTATGGTTGCTGTGCACTTACAAGAATTGTATACAGATGTCTCGCATATGATGTATCGGTGCAGAGGGCTCTCATTCGGTCCAGAGCACAGGAGTTTCAACGCAGATTGTCAGCCGTAGGGCCTCCCTCAAAGAAGATGAGAGGCGCTGTCCAGATGTCTTGTGCACAAGCTCGCGGTGCAACCCTAACGCCTGAAACAACCCCAAGACTTCCTCGATGAGTGCAACCATTTACTATCAGATTACATAGGCACAGCACGAATGGCCCTAACCTTGTGTTTCCACCAGTACCGACTGATCTGGAATTCCCGCATGGATTCACTCTGGAGGATCTAACGGACGAAGAAGTTGCTAGAATCATCGACGCTGTAAATGCGGAAGTTGAAGCAGAGCAAGCTGATGGACAACAAACTGCCCCAGACCAAGCCCTGCCCAGCCAACCGGACGTAGTCAATGTGGACGATGAAGAAGAAGCACATGAGGAGGCACAGGGTGGACAATCAGAAGCAGAAGAACAAGAGTATGATCAGGAAGCCCTACAAGTACTGAAAGGTGCCCCCGCCTATACTAATGCATTAAAGAAGCTCTACGATACGATGAACTGAGTCCAAGAGCAACACATGCTATCATTAGCTGCAGGTAAAGCCCTCATGAACCAGATTCTGGAGGAGGAAGGCGTGGACGAGCAATACCGTGCCACCCTGGAAATGATATCAGATGCTTTGGGAGTACCTGAAACGGTGCATACTGCACTAGCGCAATCACGAAGGACAGAGAAAAGATATGGAAGACGCCCCCCACGAACGGGAAAACGAATGAATGTATTATGATCAAGACCACAGGGCACCCCCACAACCACTGGCACAACACACACTGTTCACGACACCGAGGAAGCCCACACATCGAGTGCACCCCCATCACCTCCCTTGCCACCTTCTCCCCCACATCCGCCCCACTCACCTCCCTCTACCACTGTAACCTCTACTGTCACCACCTCCGAACCCACTACACACACCGACGCACAAACCATCAGTCAACCCACATACTCTATTTCCACTGAAAACATAAGTCTAACCACAGCCACGGTAAACCTCACTACTCCGATCACACTTCCTGGGAGTTCACAATTACACACACCTCTATACACGTTCACAACTCTCACCGCTACCACAATCCCCATGTTCACAGTCACTCCCACCACGGCCTTCACTTTTGAATCCATGGAGGTGTCACCCACCTCTGCACCTCTCCCACCCCCCATTTACCCACAATCACCCATTCCCCCACCTCCCCCCTCACCCTTCTCCAGTACTGCATCCACAATTCCCTTTCCCTTTCCCTTCCCCTCTGCATTCAACACCATTTCTCCCACCATTACTCTTAATAATGTATTTAATAATATGTATCAATGCATGTCCCAACTTCAGCAACACTACCAACACCTTGACAACCAACATACAAGGCTTTTCCGAAGCCACGAAGAGCTCCAAGCACGATGTAGGGATCTTGAAGAGCAGAAGCAGCTACTACAACAGCAGCACGTGACCGTACAGGAACAATATGCACAATTAGTAGCCAACCCACCCCAAGCAGATGATGAAGAACGACGACACATGGACGAGCTGCTACATTCTCAGATCACGGAAAACCTTAAGCTTCGACGGAACTTGGGCCTCCTACGCAAGCATATGTCTACAGCGCTAGAGGAGAATAAACGATTACAGAAACAGAACGAAGAAAATCTGGAGGCGGCCATGGAGGGTTCCCCACAGGAGATTGACCCAGAGCGATTTAAGGCAATTCCCTCTGAGAATATGAAAGTGGTGTTAGAAACTCATGCAGATCTCATGGAGGCCCATGCCGCTTTAGAGAAAGAGAGAGATGATTTGCTAAGGCAGTTGGCCACCCGACAGACATCACCCAGCAAGATCACAACCGCAGAAGATACATCTGAAGAGGTCACTAAACTCCGGGCAGAACTTGAGGAATTACGTAGCAAGGTCATGCAACACGAGCGTCAGCCCTCCCCTCTGGTAGAGCCCGAGCCTGACGATCTTGTGCCCATTGAAGTAGAAGAAACATTCGAGGATCCCTATGTCCCGATGCCAACACCCGGAGGTAAGCGAACAGAACAGGGCATGGACACAATTGAAATTGAGGCACCTGAATGGATGCAAAAATTAGAGAAAGTAGCCACGACGCATGATGACAGGGTGGCAGTCCAAATCGCATTGATGTCAAAATTGGAAGAGGTTGTAATAAAATCCGATTATTTTAAGAATCTCTCACACCATAGGTGGATCGGCCCATCGGACGACCTGTATGTTCCTTTTTGCGTTCTAATGGCGGATTATAATGCGGAGATCAAGCGCCACACCTCAAGGGAACCAACCTCTGCCACCCAGTTTGCACCTGACGACATCCCAGAAAGTGCCAAGCAAGGACATATTGGCCAACCGACGTGGAGAATTCGGCTGCTCGAAACCTACCCGGAAATGGTAAGAACATGGAACAACATGCCATTGTACATCAAATATAACCCATGTTATTGCCCTGTGTTTCGACGGAGATCCTGGCCGGAGTACACACAAACAATGCTGACAATTAAAGGATGTGAGAAGTGGCTCAATTACGTGTACTTCGCACCCCCTAAGGGCCCGCCTACTATTGGATATATGATTTCGACGATTCGACATTGGGGGGTCCGGTTCAAAAATGTACCTGATGTCATGACTCAGATGTGCCTGAAGATTTTCGAACTTATGTTGGTCACCTTCAGGACCTTCAAAAATGTCAAGGAACCGCATCTCTCAGCACTAGGATTTAATGAAGGTAATCAGGACCTTGTATACGACATGAGCACAACCCCATCGATTAATGTTGTGTATGCATGGCACGCTCGCATCAAATATCTACCGGCCTGCTTCAAACAGACGTTTGAAGAGATGTTTGTCACGGGATTCTGGGAATATCACTCCGAGATATTCATTCCCAGACCATCCCATCTCTTGCAGTTGTTTGCAGTGGAACAAGCTCTCCATTCCGAAAAGCTACGTATACCACATCCAGAGGTTCCCGGGCCGGTAGATTGGGATGCTCTACTCACAGATTTGGCCAAAGGATTGAGGATTGCCAAACATCACTTAGCGCAGGATGTCGTTGAGTACTACATCCAAAAACCCACACAACAAGGGTTTGTCAGGGACGACAGACGCGAGAGAGGGGGGGGTGTTAGCAGCGGACAAGGAACTGAAGGACTAACGAGGCATGGCAGTCAGAGAAGAGAGTCAGAAGGGAGAGAAGGCACAAGCAGACAAGGGAGGCAACGAAGATCTGGCAAATAGGCCAATAATTTTCTTCAGGAAGAAGCACGTAAAGCACGTATGAGCATTCACGCAGATCTAGCACTAAGGCAACCTTGAATGTTTCAAAACCTCTACACCAATTAAAAGTGATTCTCATCACTGAACACCATTGTAAATACCATTTCATCTTTTTGTAGCTCCATTTTGTGCAAGCCAAGGAGTCCTTGAGCTTGAGGAGCTTTAGAAGTATCTACCTGCCAATTTTTGCATTTTTTAGATCTCGTTTGAGCCCTCAAATAAGCCCTGGAACCTAATTTTTAAGTAGGCCGGACATTAGGTCTGAACAGGGCCAAAGCTAGTCAAAAACTATAAAAGGAGCTAGAGAGCTCATTTTTGGGGTTAGATTGTAATTGAAATAAACTTGTAAGAGCTTCTTGAAAAGTAATCTAAGAACTCCATTGAATCTCACTCTTTGTCTTGCCGTGTGTGCGCGTGTGTGTGTATGTGTGTGCATGTTTGTGTGCTTCTCACTCACGCACTTGTGCCGCCACTTGCTCGAGGTCTTCATACCATCCTCACGTCTTCCCGGATTGACATTAAAGGAGGTGCTACTCATCACTGAGCTACAGTGTGCCTTTCCTAGTTGCTTGAGTGCTCCATTATCTAACTCAACTGTAATGCGACTTTGATTTACCCATACCTAAAGAAGTCCAATTCTTAGGTTTAGGTTGACTGCATGATCATAGATCCAGTCTTGACCCAAGATAAGAGGCTCAGTGAGATCCTCGTCTTGACACACTAGCACTTTAACTGTTGTTAGCACATCTTGAAAGTAGAGGGGAAGTTCCACCTCGCCCATGCAAGGGGTTTCCACACCTCCCAACCCTATGAGATAGGCTCCTATAGGATTGACACTCAAGTTCAACTCTTGACAGTAAGAAAGTTTAACAGCGCTAGTGGCTGCTCCTGAGTCAATCAAGGCTCTTACAGTCCTTGCAATCGTTCCTTGTCCTATCTCTAAAGTCACAAAAGGATGTCGATCAATTATTCTATGAGAGCTAATACCTGAAACTTCACCACATAGCCATATGATATCCTGGGTCTGCATAGTCATCTGTCCTAGGCTGATCTCGTCCTTGTCTTCTCATCTTCATTTTTCGGATCCGTTCCAAGGCTTCTGCCTGTGCTTCTTCTCGAACTCGTTTTTCCTCTTCTTTATGTTTCTTGGCAGTGTTGAGTCGATTGAGCATTTCCTTAGTGAGGGGTTCTTGATATAGTTTGACTCTACATCCACTTATGTAACTAGGGAGAACATCTCCATCGAGTGTGGCTAATTGGACTGCTCCACTAGTCGAGATCCTATTTATGATCATAGGTCCATAGCCTCTCTTCTCTAATTTTCTTGCATGTTGTTTCAGGGTATACACCAAAACTAAGTCTCCGACCTTCAATCCTTTATCCTTAACATGGGCATCAAAGTACGCCTTCTGTCGTTTTTTAGCTGCATATATTCTTGTGGCAGCCCTCAGTCTTGTTTCTCCTAATCGCTCAAGGTCAAAGATCCTAGAGGAGAGCTCATGGCCCATCCACTCATGCTCCTGTGCTACCTTTAGTGTAGGTATCAAGAAGTCCAATGGTAGCACTGCATTTTGGCCAAACACCATATGAAAAGGAGTGGCTTGGAGTACCGTTTTATAGGCAACTCGGTATGCCCAAACAGCATGGTGTAGCTGTTTGTCCCAATTAGAGCGTTTATTATTCACTAATTTAGTCAACACATTGCATAGAATCTTATTTGTGCTTTCTGCTTGCCCATTAGCTTGTGGATGGTAGGGGGCAGACTTCTTGTGTATAACCAAGAACTCTTGGAGAAGATTTCGATAACTTCATTCAAGAAGTGAGTCCCTCTATCACTGACTAGATCTATAGGTAGCCCGTATCTTGTGAATACATTCTCAAATAGGAACTTAGATGTTGTTTGAGCATCGTTCTTCGTGGTAGCTTTCACTTCTACCCACTTGGTTAGATAGTCTGTGGCCACAATGATATATTCAGCATGTGAACCCTTAGCTGGGGGATTAATAGGACCAACAAAGTCTATTCCCCACTTAGAGAATGCATGTCCACCCATCATAGGTTTCAAAGGCATCTCATCTTGGCGTATAGGATATTGAGTTCGCTGACAGACATCACACCTCTTCACATAGGTATGTGCGTCCATGTGAAGGGTCGACCACCAAAGTCCTGCAAATAGGATTGCCTTGATTACCCGATTTGGTCCAAAGTGTCCTCCTGCTACACCTTGGTGAGCAGTTTCCAAGATCTTAAGATATTCACTCTCATGGACACATAATCTAAGGTAACCATCTTTACCACGCTTGTATAGATTATCACCAATGAATGAGTAATCTAGGGCTTCTTGTTCTAGACTTCGTTGTCTGGCCAATGTCATATCTTGTGGGAATGTTTTCGTCCTCAAAAAGGCTACTAATGGTTCACTCCAATCTGGCACTATGGACACTTGATAAAGAGTGGCATGTTCCACAGGTGGTTTAGTGCAGCAGATCGGACATTCCTTGCACAACTTATGGACATCAGCTTCCATAGTAGGCCAATGCACTTCGAATCTCCTTAGTGTCTGTAAAGTTATTTGCTTTGAGTAGTGTTGCTCTAATGCACCTACATGTGCTAATTGCAACCATTTTGCGTACTCGTTCTCTTCCACACAACAAGCCAATATCCCTTGATCTGTCTGTCTGTACATGCTTCCTGCCATGATATGGTACTTCTGGGCTTTTACTAACTCCCTATCTTGAGTGTTTATGACTGGGTGGTTGGGCCCGTATGTCAATACTGGCACTAATGGCTTAGCCCACTGAGGTACAACTTCCAAATTAAACAAGTAAGCATCAGGAAGGTCATCTGATACTCCTTGTGGGGCTTCTCCAGATGTGAGCCTAGAGACATGGTCTTCAAAATCGTATTCCATTAGTAAGAGAAACCATCTTACTAATCTACCTGTATTGCATGGCTTGTTTACCAAGTACAACAGTGCTTGATGATCAATAAAAAAAATTAAACTTATTTGCAAGCAAATAGTGTCTAAACTTTTTAACTGCATATACCATGCCTAATCCTTCTCGTTCAGTGGTGGTATAATTTCGTTCAGCTGCATTCAACTGTCTACTAGCATAGGCAATTGAAAGATCCATATTACATTCGGCCGTAGGTTGTGCAAGCACACATCCAATAGCATAATTGGATGCATCCACATGAACATGGAAGGGCTTATTCCAATCTGGTGTGGTCAAGATTGGTGCTGAACACAATCATCGTTTGAGTTCATTGAAAGAGTTTTCACATTCATCAGTCCACTCAAAATTGGTTAAAAGTCCATACAGAGGCTTTGCTATGATGGCATACATGTGTATAAACCATCAGTAATAACCACAATGCCCCATGAAAGCTTGTACTTCCTTTACATCCTTTGGCCTAGGTAACTCTGCAATGGCCCTCACTTTCTCCTCGTCCGTGGATATGCCATTCTTTGACACTATGTGTCCTAGAATCTTGCCTTGTCATACCATGAAAACACACTTTTATGGGTTCAGGCAGACTTGATATTCTCTACATTTGTCAAAGATTTGCCTAAGTTCAGGTATATGTGTCTATCTAACGTTGGAATGAGCACAAAGATCGTCAACATAGACTTCTAAATTCTTCCTCAAGAACTCTTTAAATACATGGCACATCAATCTTTGGAAGGTTGCAGGAGCATTGGTAAGCCCGAATGTTATTACCCAAAAAGCAAATATGCCTCACTCAGTGGCAAAAGCTGTCTTATGTTGATCTTCTGGAGCTATGGCTACCTGATTGTAACTAGAAAATCCATCAAGAAAGCTGTATACTTCCTTGCCTGCTACTCTTTCGAAGAGATGTTCCGTGATAGGAAGCGGATAGTTATCTCTAATAGTGGGTGCATTAACCTTCTTCAAGTTAATGCACACATGTAGCTTTCCATTCTTCTTGGGCACCATTACAGTGGGGGATACCCACTCAGTGTGCTCAATTTCATAGATGAATCCAGCTTCTACCAAGCGATCTATCTCTTCTTTGATCTTGGAAGCATAGTTATCGTTGTATGTGTATGGCTTTTGCTTAGAGGGTTTCGCGTCTGAGGTCATGGGAATTGTGTGTGAGCATATGTCTGGGTCAACACCCTTCAAGTCCTTGTAACTCCAAGCGAATACATCTCTGTATTCTCTTAGCAAAGCTATCAACTCATACTCCTCTTCTTTCGTCAAGTCATGCCCTATGTAAGTGCATCTTTCTTCTCCTTCTTCCATGGCTACAACTATTTTCTTGGTGGTTTCTTTGTTATCATAGGCCTCTCCTAATTGAGCCTTACGTTTAGGCATTCTTATCATGACTCTCCTATCATCTATTTCATACTTCTTAAAATTTTCAGGGACCTCAAACAAAGATTCTTCGTCTTCTGGTATGACTTCTTTCTTCTTCCTCTTCTTGCCTTCACTCTTGGCGACCACTTGTGTGGTTAATCTCACCTCGTTCATAATTTCTGCGTGTCTCTGAGGGTGAGCTTCTACCTCATAGAAGTATTCCTCATCTGATGCAAACGGTGGGTCCATGATGATTGACTCTAGATCGGAGTCACTTGCATCCTCAAATGCATCAAGGCTAGGTTTGCATTCTTCTAGAACTGCATCTCCCATGATTGGTTCTATTGAGAAGACTAAAATGTCATAGCCATCCTCATCATAGTGGGGTGTCCATTGTTCCTCATTGATGGCTACGTCCATTGTTGCTAAAATTTCTGCCCAGCCGTGAGGCTCAAATTCTTCGTCAGGAAATACTACAGGTGCATAGGCTAGGTCTTGAATTGATCTATGGGTTTCAGTCGCACCTACCTCTCTGGCTTTTTCTCTCTTCTCTTCTTCTACTGCTACTTTACACATCCATAGGTGTGTGTCTTCATGCATCCATGAGGATCCTGATCCTATGGAGTGCACAGACTCAGTATCATCTCTGGCTCTATGGATGGGGTTCCATTGAATGGGGGGTACATCCCTGTGAGAATAATCCTTGAGATTGACTTTGGTCATAACACCTAAGTGTTGCAAGTACAATGAGTTGGTTTCCCAATCCTGTACCACTTGCAACTGTCTCATAAATGGTCTTCCCAAAATCATCTCATAGGCATGATTTTTGCTAAAGTCACATATGGCAAATGTATGCTCAAACTCAACACCGCATGTAGTGAGAGTTATTCCTTCTAGCAAGCCTAAGGGTCTTTCTATGTGACCATCAGCCATCTGCAATTTCATCCTCGTGGGCCTGAGTGTTGGCTTGCCCCATCGCTTCCATAGAGAAGTGGTAGCAATGGCAACTCCTGCACCTGAGTCCAAAATCGCTTTGGTGGTGTACCCTTGATGGGTAATGGGAAGATAGGTGTTTCCTTCTTCTCCTTCGCACATATCTCCTATCTTGTCTAGAGGAATTTCTGGCACTGTTCTATGGGAGCCTACCTGGGAACGGGGTTTAGCTATTTCAGGCACTTGTTTAACTACATGTCTCCATAGCTCTGGCCTAACTTTGAGTAGCTCTTCTAAAGTGAGGTTGCATTTCACTTTAGTGTTTTTCACTACCTCCGTATTCCTAGGTATGACTGATTCTTCGTTTCGTACCATGACCGTGGGTGCTCTCATACAAGTAGACTTTGCTTCCCATGGGCCTATGAAATGGGGCAATTCCTGTAGGGAGTTAGACTCGAAGTCTAATCTCTCCTGAGATTGGGTACTCTCTTGCTCCTCATAAATGGAAGGAATATCTTGTGGGAATTGGTCATGTGCATCATCCACAAGTTCAATGGGAGGAGGGACTTCACTCTCTTTAGCCCATTTTTCTTCTTGAATCTCTCGTAGAAATTCTGGTGTGTACCGATTCATAGAAGAAGATGTGTCTGGCTCTGTGGAGTTAGGCACATAGGCTTCGTGGGTGGGGAGGCTTGCTCTTTCACTTGCCTTGCCCTTATTCAGAGGGTTGGGTTCCTTTTCGGATTGTGCAATTAGCCTCTCCAATCTTTCTAGCAGTCCATCAAAGTGCAACTGCGTCTTAGTTGAACTAGAGATGTTAAAGAGGCGACTGGCTTCAAACATGGTTTGAGCCAATTCCACCATCTTAGCACAAAGTTTAGTTTGTTCGAGCTCCAGTTCCGCTCTAGGGTAACACTTTTCATGATCCATCACATTTGGCCCTTCTTGGATTCTGGCCTGAGATGCCTTAAGCATCATATCTAGGTCCTCAGGAGTGGGATCTACTAGAACTGATCCTACTCTAGGGGGTGGTGGGGTCGCATGAGGCGGGTTGGAAGGTGGTGGATCGGATGGAAATGGGAATGGTGGTGGTGGAGTGGTGTGAGAGGGAGGTTGAGATGTAAGTTCAATTATCTTGGCTCTCGTTTCTCTTAGGCTTTCCTCGAGTTCACTCATCTTCTTTGCCCATTGCCTTTTCATTCTCTCACGGCTATCTTTCCAAGCTCTCGTCCGTTTCTTGGTTATGCTCTCAGTTTCACTAACTTCAGCACTCTTTTCCCGGCCTAAACCTTGGTTCTGCTGCAATGCCTGAGCTCTCGTGACCACTTGCATTGGTGTAGTGGAAGTCACACTCCCTGAAGAGTCTACAACTAACCCAATCACATTGATGGGAGTAATTTTTGTTACATTATGTGGGTTCTTTGGGCAATCTCGTAAGAGGTGCTCCTTTCCACAAACTTGACAAAAGCCTTGAATGGTTACAGATTGGGGTTGTGTAGGGGCAGGCATCGAAAAATCACGAATGAGGTGATCTCCTTGACATCGATAGCATGGCCCTCTAGGAAATGGGGGTCTTACCTGCCTAGGTTGAGGCCTAGAATTGGGATTCACATACATAACATTCGCATACTCTGGCTCCCAACTTGGTTCACTCGGTTCTTCGTAATAATAGGCCTCATTATGCTCAGGTGACTGCATGTAGTATGCTTGGGGACTATCAATATGAGTGGAGTCGAAACTATGGTCACTTGGGTCACTTTCTGAAAGCAGTGGTGTCACTGGCACTATGGCTCTATTCAGGTTCTCTTCTCCAGCTGCGTACTTTATGGGAATCACGTTGGCTGGAGCAGGAGGTTGTTGGGCTAGCACTGGTTGAGGTCTTTGTTGGTTTTGGTAGGGTTGTTGATAAGGTTGTTGTGGCCTACCATATTGCTGTGGAGGGTACTGGTTCTGATATCTTCCCTGTTGTGGATAGGGCTGAGGGTAGGTTTGCCTAACCGCTTGCTTATTGTATGAGAAATCTTGCACAGTGTGAGTAGTGTATTTCCTTTCTATGGTGCAGTACTGGCTATTAGGATTCACTTGGGGTTGAGCCATAATGGGGCATATGTTCGCCATATGGTCACCTCCACAAGTATAGCACCGCTTAACTGGGGCAAATCTTGGGATTTTTTTGCTGGAGACACCTAGTTTTTGAGCTACTTTCTCAACGAGTTCCTTGATGGATGTGGATTGCGAGGAAGAGAGGCTAGTGGAACTATCTGAATCTTTGTAGATTTTGGAAAGATCTAATTCCTCCCCTAGGTTATCTTCTATGTCAATGCACATGCGTACACACTCTTCTATGGTCCTAGGGTCTTTCAAGTACACATATGATCTCAGCTTTGTACTGTGCAGTCCATCTAGGAATAAAGCCACTTGTTTGACTGGTGTGGGTAACTCAGAAACATGACATCTCTCTAGGTATTGCCTAAACCTTCTTCCTGCAAGTCTAACCGTCTCTTGAGGGGTTTTCTTGAAGCTATGAATCAGTGAGGAAGTGTTATGCCTGATGCCACTCTTAGAGAAGTCAATAATGAAAGCCTCTAGAAGTTGGTCTATGTTCTTGAAGTGCCTCTCATTTAGGGGTTGAAACCACGTAAGAGCGATGTTCCTAAGGGTTAGACCAAAGGCATTGTACTGCGTGAATAGGTCCTCAACTTGTTCAACTCTCAAGACTTGCCTAAACTCGGCCACATGATCGTATGGATCTCTAGTGCCATCGAAGTAATTCTTCATGGACTTAACTAGCTTTGTAGGTCTCAAAGTCCTAGTGTGTTCCCTAGGCCTTGGCAAAGGAAAATCCTCAACATTTCTCAGGTTCCTTGGAACTCTAGTTCTCTCTGTTTGTTCTCCATTTATCTCTGTTCGTGTTCGTTCTCTTCCTATTGGGTTGGCAAAGCTCACTTCTGGCCTATCTCTACTTCTATCCCTTTGATCACCATGAGCTTGGGATGTTCCAGCCCCTTGGTGGCCAAAAGAGGCATTAGATCTTGGTTGGGGAAAAATAAATTCCCCCTTCCAAGTGTAGGCATGTCTACCATGCTCAGTGACCACAAAGATCCTCTCTGAAGTATTGTCTAGATACGATCTTTGAACTCATAGATTGTGATCATTCCTACCTCATTCGGTTGATTAGGCTTATACCTCCAGAAGGCTTCATTGGTTTCTCGATTGAGAAGAAGATCTATGCTCTTATTGTGCTGGGGAATCCACTCTGGCGTGATAATTCTAGTAAGCACTGATTTGCCTTGGGGGGTTTTAGGTTCTTCACCCATGTTCCCTTGCTCTAGGTCACCTATATCCATTTCTAGGATCACATTACCAAATTCATCTGTCCTATCTGGGTGGCTGGTGACCACGTATATGGTTCCTTCTTTGTCCAGGTATGCTCCATTTTCAAACTTGACAGCAGGATGTTCAATTCCAATGGGTTGGTCAGGGTTTTTAATCTGGACCACAGATCTTCCTAGGCCGTCCTCATAGATGCTAGCACCTAATCGGTTGGTCTTGAGGTATTCCAGCTACATCTTGTAGGGGCCTTCTACCCTATGTAAATATGGCACTCTTGAACTTCCTGTAGGTCTCTCCATACCTTGAGACATCTCTGACTCACTAGTCTCAGAGCTAGGGTAGTATGAATGATGGCTCAACTGTTGGGCCCAAGACCTAGCAGTATGATTGACACTAGCCTCTGAAGACCTAAGACTCTGTCTATCTCTTCCTAGGTGTCGTCCTGATCTAAGGTTCATAAGCCCAATTGAATAATCCCAAATTTCCCAAGTACAATTTTCGTTGCTAAGTTCTTTTGTATTAGTCACTTGTTCTTTTTAATTTTCCTTAGGGTGTCACTTCTTGTCCAATTAATTTTCTTCGCAAGGAACACTTAAGTTTTATCGTACTTTGAGTGTGGTCGCTCTATTTAAATTCTTTTCCCTTAGGTTGTATCGCAATTGTAATCTCCTGGTACTTGCACTTGAGTGGTTAGAGTTCTTGGACTTGGTCGTGCTTAACGTATCCCTAATTGATCAAAACCTCTTTCCGTACCTAGCCTAAGCTAGGGATTGACAGAGGGTGTTGAGAATTTCCAACCTTTGTTTCTCTCCTCGGTTGCCCTTGTGTACCCAGGAAGCATGTTCCCAAGCTTGCACTTACTCTTGCTTCAAACGCCCTTCAATGCTCTCCTAGGACCTGTAAAAGTCCCAAGTTAGTTCAAGAATTGAATTCCCTTAAGACAACCGACTCTGTTCATTCATGCAATTCAAAGATCAAATTATTCTCTGGCTTTATGGAAAACAATCCTAAAGATCCCTTAGTTTTTCTTCCCCTCGGGTATGGTCACTTCAAAATAGTATATCTAATAATCCTGATATTAATTTTACCATTCAGGGTTCTAGGGTTAAAACACGGTTCCAATAGGCTAACAGGCAAAAAGGACTTCTCGAACTACTTCGTGTAGCAGCCTCACAATGCTCTAACAAATTTCTAATGTTTCCCAAATAATACCCCAAAATAGACCAACTATCTTTCCCCTAAAAAATGGCCGAAGTTGCCCGTCAATCACGATCGAGTGGTCTGTCAATCGCGATTGATATGTCAATCGCGATCGACGTGTCGGTCGCGATTGACAGGTCCATCGTGGCTGTCAATCGCGATTGATGGGTTAATCGCGATTGACACGTGGCCCGAAAATTCAGTCGATCGTGGTCAAAGGGTCGTTGACTCTATCGGTCACGATTGATGTGTCAATCGCGATTGACAAGTCCGTCGCGAAGGGTCTATCAGTTGTGGTCAAACAATCATTGACTGGGTCAGTCGTGATTGACAGGTCCGTCGGGGCTGTCAGTCGCGATTGATGGGTCGATTGCGATTGATGGCTCGATCGCGATTGACACGTGGCGCACGCAAATTCAGTCAGTCGTGGTTAGTCGATCGTTGACTCAGTCGGTCACGATCGAGGTGTCGGTTGCGATTGACAGAGCCGTCGGCAAGTGTCTATCGTTGTTTGTCGATCACGATTGATAGGTCAATCGCGATTGACAGAAAACAGAGACATATCAAAATTTTAAGCACATATTTGGGATGCCCTAGGCCTACACATCATGGTTATGCACTTTGTTTTGCAAAAAAGTCAACTTTTCTGTCGGTCGTGTTTGACAGAGGTCAAGGCCTCGGGACCTGCACAGTCAGATTTTTTACCTGCTGAAGCTGGTATAGCTGCTAAGGATGCTGATTCCTGCAGAGAATCTCAGAAAACACAGAAAAGCACAAGCACACAAACACTCTCTCGCTCTCTCTCACAAGTGAAATGAGGGGAATGGTATGGGTAGGGTGATATGACCGAAAACTGAAATTTTTCGCGATGATGGAGATGGATGTGGGAGATGGTGATGATGATGATGAAGAAAACAAAAGAAAATAGATAAAAGTAAAGAAATTACCTACGACTCCAACGCCTCAACTCTACGTCTTACCATCACATGCTCGTCCTCAAAGCTCAATCCCTGGCAACGGCGCAAAAATTTGGTGTAGCTCAGTGATGAGTACCACCTCCTTTAATGTCAATCTGGGAAGACGTGAGGATGGTATGATGACCTCGAGCAAGTGAAGGCACAAGTGCGTGAGTGAGAAGCACACCAACATGCACACACATACACACGCGCACACACGGCAAGACAAAGAGAAAGACAATGGAGTTCTTTTAGATTACTTCCAAAATGCTCATACAAGTTCAAATCTATTACAAGCTAACCTCAAAAATGAGCTCTCTAGCTCTATTTATAGTTTCTGACTAGCTTTTGGCCCTCTCCAGACCTAGTCTCCGGCCTAGTTAAAAATTAGGTTCTAGGGCCTATTTGGAGGCTCAAATGGAGTCTAAAAATAGTGAAAATTGGTACGACGATACTTCTAATACTCCTCAAGCTCGAGGACTCCTTGGATTGCACAAAATGGAGTTACAAAAAGGTGAAATGGTATTTACAATGATTTGTAGTAATGAGAATCACTGCTATAAAGATGTTGTTTTGGAAAAGTTTGAATGGCCTACTTGCCGAATCTTCGTTGACTACTTAGTCTGCTTGTGCCCTCCCTCTGCTCTGGCTCCCTTCTTTGGCTTCCTTGTCTTGTGAGTCCTTCGGTGCCTTGACTGCTACTGCCAACAAACCCCTATCAAGTGACAACACTGTCGAAATCTATCATGTGATAGAGCTTTAGTCAAAGCATCTGTAGCATTATCTCAAGTGTGAACCTTCTCAAAATTAATGCGCTCAGTGGCTAAGAAATCTCTTATGAAGTGATACCTCACCTAAATGTGCTTGGTCTTTGCATGATGGATTGGATTCTTAGCCAAAGCAATGGCACTTTGACTGTCATTGAGCAAATGAGGTACATGCTGAGGTAAACCCATATCACAAGCAAGCAAGAAAGCCACAATCCTTCCTTACATGCCTCACTTGTTGCAACATACTCTGCTTCTATGGTGGAAACAACTCTACATTCTTGAAGATGAGATCTCCAAGAGATAGCACCCCTAGCAAAATGAAAAATATACCCTGATGTAGACTTACGATTGTCTACACAACCAGCATAGTCAAAATCTATGTAACCAATAATGGATGCTTTCCCTCTATCTAAGCATAGACACTTGTCCTTAGTGGCACTCAGATATCTTAAAATCATCTTGATCACTTCCCAACATTTCTTGCCAGGATTAAACATATATCTTCTCACAACTACCATTGCAAATGCAATGTCTAGTCTCGTAGCTACCATAGAATACATGAGACTACCAAAAGCAAACTGATAGGGAATTTTGCTCATGAATTCCTTTTCCTCATCTGATTCGGGGCAATCATCCTTGCTCAATTTCACATATGTGGGTAAAGGTTTACTCAATGCCTTTCCACCCTACATATTGAACATGTGAAGTACTTTGCAAATGTACTCACTTTGAGACAAGTATATGCATCTTTTAATCCTATCACGAGTAATGCGCATGCCAAGAATATGTTTGGCATCACCTAAATCCTTCATATCAAATGTCTAACTCAACTTCTTTTTGAGAATCGACAAATCATAAGAGGACTTCCCATCAATCAACATATCATCAACATTAAGTATCAAGCACATTGAGATGCCATCTAAGCATCTCTTTGTGTAGAGACAATGATCCTCATTGTTTTGAGAATAGCCTTGAGACTTCATAAAAGCATCAAACTTTTGGTACCATTATCTAGGAGACTGTTTAAGTCCATACAAGCTCTTCTTGAGCTTACAAACTAGACATTTCCTTACCAGGAACTACATAACCATCTGGTTGTTCCATACAGATCTCATTTGTAAGATCTCCATGCAAGAAAGCAGTTTCCACATCCATTTGGACTAGCTCTAAGTCCTCCACTGCAACGAATCCAAGCAACATGCACAGGGTAGTCATCTTGACCACTGGAGAGAAGATTTCCTTGAAATCAAGACCATGTTGTTGCTTAAAACCCCTTCCAACAATTCATGCTTTATACTTTGGAGAAGCACTATCTGATGTGAATTTTAGCTTATATACCCATTTACATTGTAAAGCTTTCCTGCCCTTTGGCAAAAGTACTAAATCCCAAGTACCATTCTTATGAATAGAATCCAACTCACTCTTCATGGCACGCTCCCACCTCACATGATCCTCTATTTGCATAGTCTCTTTGTAGCAAGAAGGCTCACTGGCATCTGTTACATAACAAAATCTAAACCCGGAACATATATATCAAGTGGATGTGAGACACTTGCAGAGTGTCTCAATGCTTGCTAAACAAGAACATGTGCAGACTCATCTGAATGGAAATTCTCTTGAACATCCCTATATGCGACATTTTTATGCATGCTAATTGGAGGACTAGTATCCTCAAACACCACTCTTCTCACTTCAACCTCCTTAATGGGTTGTTTATGCATCTTAGACTCATTGAAAATGACATCACTACTTTTCATCACTGACCGTGTTTCAAGATCCATTAAGAGATATCCAAAATGTCCTTCTCAACCATATCCAAGAAAAATGCATTTCTTTGACTTATGGTCCAACTTTTGTCTAAGATTCTTGGGTATATGAACATATGCTTCACACCCAAAAAATCAAAGATGATAATAATATGGTGGCTTCTCCTTTCCATAACTCTTGTGCCACTTTCAAACATTTGGCAATACTAGGTGAAAGGTTAATCACATGAACTGCAATCAATATTGCTTCTGCCCAAGAGCAATATTGCAGTTACACCATTCTGTACTAGGGTATAAGGAGCTGTAAACTCTCTACGAATCCCTTTAGACTGATAGAGAAAGACTAAATACATGTGAGGTATGCTCACCCCCATTATCTGAACGTAAAGCCTTAAGCTTAGTTCCTTTTTCAGTCTCAACTGAAGCAAGCCATTTTTTGAAAGTAGGGAATACCTCATCCTTCGATTTGTTAGGATATACCCAAACTTTTCTAGTAGCATCATCTATGAAATTGAAAAAGTAAAGAGAACCACCTAACAATCTAGTGGGCATAGGACCACACACATTTGTATGAATGAGATCTAAAGATTGAAGAGTCAATGTGCATTCTATACACATTTTTGGTTTGCTTTCCATATTGACAATGCTCGCAAAATGAAAAATGAGAGAAAGATAACAAAGGTAAGTACGAGAAAGATTTTCCATTCCACTATGCGATATATGGCCCGAACGACCATGCCAAATACAAACAATAGGTTGTTTAGTAATAGCTAACAAGTGTTCTTTCTATGATACAAATAAAGGATAAAGTGAGCCAACTTTGCTTCCTTTTGCAATAATCATATTGCCCTTTGATATGCGAAAGGACTGAGCATGGAAGACCACCTTATAACCAAGGTCATCAAGTTGACCAAGTGACATCAAACTGCATGATAACTGAGGTACATGGCATACATTATGCATAGTAAATTTTGAACCATCAATGAACTGCACAACCACATCTCCAATCCCCACAATGTCACACTGGTAAGAGTCACCAAGTCTCACAATACCAAGAGACTTTGTTGCATAATAAGAGAACCATTCTCTGTGTGGTGTCACATGGAAAAAAGTACCAGAATCTAGCAGCCATGTGTGGGAAGTATAATCATCCATAAGAGCCTCAGTTGGCACACTACTATCAAGTGTCACACATCAGCATCATCAAAAATAGCATTAATTTCTTCAATCTCCAAAGTCGAAGTAGATGGTGCACGTAATTGTTTAACATGCCCATCAACATTCTGTCCTTTACCTTTAGCATTCTTTAATGCATAACAGTCTTTTTTCATGTGTCCCTTCTTATGACAATAATGGCATTCGATATCCCTCTTCCTTGATTTACTTCTACTCTTATTTTGTTGACCATTCTTCTCCTTATTCTTGCTCTTGCCACGTTGCCGATTCTTTCCTTGGTAAGAATCATGAACATTATATGCATCTCCACTTTGAGTGCCAACCATAGATTTTCTACGAATCTCCTCACTCAAGACTCCACATATGTCATCATAAACGAGTTTACCACCAGGTGCACTATTTCTAATAGCTATGCAAAACGTGTCCCATGATGATGGCAAGGTGCATAACAACAATACTACTTTCATTTCATTATCTATATCTATTTTGTGAGCCTGTAGCTGGGAGAATATGGCATCAAGCTCATTTAGATGAGCAACAACACTATCTGTGTCCTTGATACGAAGGTCATATAATTTTCTCATCAAATACACTTTATTTATGCCGTCTCTTTTTCATATGTATTGCATAACGTCTTCCAAAGCTCCTATGCACTTTCACAGTCTAATACTGTAAAGTAAACAGTATCTGCTAGGTGCATGCGAATGGTAGACCTGGCCATTTAATCTAACTCATCCCAATCATGTTCATCCATGTCAGGAGGCTTCTTTGAAATTCCATTTACTGGCTTCCATTGCCTCCTTTGAATCATCACATCTTTAATCTGATTCTTCCATAGAGCAAAGTTTGTACCATCAACTTTTCGAATCTCAAAATGGTCTTTTCCCTACAAATTATAGCTCCTCATCAGAACACTGGCACTAGATTGTGATCCACTAGATGGGCCTAAGACCTCTGATGCTAGGATGATAGAGAACTAAATAAAATGATAATGGAGCTAGAAGAGTCCAAACACCAACAAATAAGTGTATCAAGGAGTAAATCGACCACTATATAGTTGACTAAACCAAAAACCTGAAAAACTTTTGCCAGAGTATCCTCTACAAAATGAGCATATGACCGGTGTCAAAAAATCATAAAACTACAAGTACTAACATGTTTACCTGCAGAGTGAATTACTGACTCCACTGCATATGATCAATTACCCAATAGAAGCCAACTAGGCTTATGGAGCACCTATGAATAACTATCAAACATCTCCTATGACGAGGTTGGGTAAGTCTTCCACCTGGATCACTGAAGAGACCCCAACATCTGGGTGTCTCCCAGTTAAGAAAAACCTCATCACCACCCTCTTTATCAAACGTAAAAGGCTTTGTGCAAAAAATGTAATCGCTATATCAATGACCACATGGACGTACATAAGCGGTATCCACAGAAGCATACATGGTGTGTATGTGCTCAATATGTGCAATAAATGAAACTAAAATGTCTGAATGCATAACCCAAAAAATAGCCAACGACACTTGCAAGGGTCTATCAACTCTGATGTTTTAGGCTCAAAAACCTAGTTGATTCCACCACTGAAAACCTTTCGAGGAACCTTTAGTTTTACGAGTGTGATTGAAAACAGAACACCAAAGGTTGATATTTATTGTTGGAGAAGTACAAAGAACACTCTTCTTGATGTTCTTGGACCTATGTGAAGAGAATTATGTGCAAAATTAATATAAAATGGCTCCAAAAGACACCCCAAAAATGCTTCAAAAATAGGCTTTGAAAGTAAAAAATGAAGCTTTGAGGGACCAAAACATGTTCAAGGTAATGTCAACCTTACTCTTTCCCCTTCTTGAGATACCACAAGAGTGTAACTTAGTGGCAAGAGATTGCCACGATTAAGCGAGCTCCAAGGGCAACAGTACTAGGATGGGTGACCTCTTGGGAAGTATCGGGAATCTCTATCTTCCTTGATCGTTGAGGTCATCCCTCGTGTGCAGCCAACGGTGCGAACGATGACTTGGGTGACTCGGGTGACAAGGTATGCCAAGGTCTATGCCTTAGTCACTACCTTAGTCGTAAGCCTTGGGTGGATGGGCAGGTGCTCGCTTCACTCGAACAAAAGAAACAAATCTTTTGAATCGAAATGCTTTGATACCAATGAAGTATTTCGATGGTGATGCACAACAATGTGCTCTCCTTCTCGAGAGCTCCATGACAATATCCTCTGAGTAGAAAACCGAGCTCCGAGGGCCACACGCGGAACTCTGCACAGAGGCTATAGAATACACAAAAAAACACAGTACACAGGGAGCACGAAGCCAGACTTCTTAGGTGTTACAAATGCAGTCAAACTTATAATGTGTGACTGACGAGGCCACTATATGTTTTATTAAAGAACATATACAAAGAAGTGTCCGGTGGCCATTTGGCCTTTCACATGGACACTAACGATAACAATAAAAGCATGCAAGGATGGCTAAATGTCTATGGCATAAAAGAGACCTAAACAAAAAGTGCCTTTGAGGTATCTAAACACACATTTCACTACTTGCCAATGCTTAGTGCTAGGGCTATGCATGAATTGACACAACTAAGAAACTACATATTGTATATCTTGCCTTGTGTTACATGCATATATAAGACATCCCACAACTTGTTGATAAAGAGAAGTGTCAAATGCATCACTAGAATCCTCAATTGAGAACCTAAATCTTGTCTCCACTAGTGTGAAAACTAGCTTGCAATGCTCAAAGTCAAAATACTAAAGTAGTTTTGCAACATACTTTGCTTGATGCATAACAAATCCCCCCTCAATAGATACAAACTTGATGGCAAGATAGTAGCCCAAAAGACCAAGATAAGTCACATCAAAAGTATGTTGCAAACCAGCCATAAGCATGTCAAGCTTTTCATCACATGACCCAATCAATGGTATGTCATTAAAATATAGAAAAATTATTATAAGATCAGCCCCATCTTTGGATAGATAGAGTGTGTTTTCAATGGGACTATAGGTGAAGCCAAGAGCAATCAAGTGCTTATGGATTTTTTCATACCATGCACATGAATCTTTCTTGAGACATACAAGTTTTTATGTAAGAAAAAAACCATATGCTCTTGTCCTTTCATGGAAAATCCAAGAGATTTCTTCACATAAACCTCTTCTTATAAATCACTTTCCAACGTCATTGAGCAATGAATGCAACCACAGTATGAATGGTAGTCATGCATGCATTGAGCAGCAAATGCAACCACGGTATGAATGGTAGTCATATTCAATTCCATATTGTTCCACATATCCTTTGGCCACCAATCCAGCTTAGCAATCAATGCTACCATCTTACTTTCTCTTAATCTTGTAAAACAACTTTGTACCAATGGCATTTTTTCTTCTTGGCAATTCACAAAACTCCCAAGTACCATTCCTATGTATGAATCCATTTCCGATTGCATTGCACTCATTCAATGTGGATCATTACATGCATCTTCAAAATGAAGTGGATTTTCATTACATGCTATTGCAATAAAACAATAATCTTGAAAATTACTTGACGGATGGCAAGAGATTTATTGTTTTCTTCCAAGTAAAGGTGCAATCAATTTGCTATTGTGCAAGATTTGTTTCAACCACTTTGGCATAGTTTGTGCACTTTTGATAGACATGCATTTGTTATGTAATACATTATCAACATGTATATCATGTCTGGGCTGAATCTCATGCTCATTTTCACCCTTATTTTGATGCAAATTTTCATCCACATCTGGCTAGAAATTTCCAATGGTTCCAATAATGTTTGGCTAGAAATTTTCACTCAAGTTTGATTGGAAATTCTCTGCATTTTTAGCTCTATTTTGCTGGAATTCATCATGACCTCATTGAACCTCATTTGACTAGTTGCTACATGCCATAGTCAAGTGCACCACTTTGGAACAAAGGCATGCGTGTATCAAACACATCTTGTGAACTAATTGTTGGCTTTTTTTTTCATTGAACTAGAGAGAAAAGTGTATTCTCAGCAAATACCACATATCGACTCACAATAATTATGTCCATGATGGTTGGTACAAACAATATCCCTTACTTTCAACACTATTACCGACAAATATACATCTCTTTTCCTTGTCATCAAGTTTGTGACATTGTTGTAATGGCACAAGAGCATATGCCAAACAACCAAAAATGTGCATATGATTAAACATAGGTTTATCTCCGTTCCAAACCTCATAAGGATTGATCAATCTCAATGCTTTTGTAGGGTATTCTTCTACAAATCAACATCATTAGAGGAATGAGTGGAAGAAGAAGGTTAAGGCTTTGGTTTTGATGAACTCAAAGTTGGACCATACTTGCTTTACCTTTTTGTGAGATAGCAAGTGCTTGTGTTCCCTCAATGAAACCACTCCGCTTCACTCTAGAATTCTCTTCTTGCAAAAGAAGAGACACAACCTCTTCAAATGCATACATATTTGGCTTCCATTTTACAACCAAATGGAGTGTACCGAGAGAAGGTGTCCATCCCTCCCCCTTATTGGAAGCTTGGTGCAAAGTGTGCACAAGTGCATGCTTGGAGAAGGTGGAGGTCTGGTGCAGAGAAGTCCGACAGCAACAAGACCCTTGGGTATTTTGTATTTTGTGATTGTGCACTCTGTGGGATTTTGCACAGAAGCATTGGATTGTATTGTGCATCACCATTGTATTTGTCTTCTTATAACCAATCGACAGAGGCTTCTAGTGTGTATCTTTCTTCTTATCTTTCCCTTTTCTCCTACAAACACTCAAATCCCTTTTCGCACACACAAAGCCACCACATGTGCAGATACAAGGCAAAAATGAAAAATCTTATGTAAGAGTGATGCCATTGGGCATGCATTCAATAGGGATCATGAGGAGTTTGATAAATCATTTGGAGCCCATGCTCTTAAGGAATCAGAAGCTTCAAGACTACTCAAGTCAATGAAAAAGGAGGTCAATATTTTTTATTTAATAAAGATGAATGGGAAATTCAGGTCAGAACTCTTGCAGATAATTGATGAGGCTTCCACAACAAGTTTAGTGGCAAAGGTTGTTGTTATGCATAAAGGTAAAATTGTAGGGGAAGCACCCCTCACACATTATAAGATCCCTCGGCTAAAAGTCTCTATCAACAGTCATGAGTTTCAAGGAGTTATTGTGGATGGTGGTTCTGGCATTAACTTGATGCTTGAACATACAATGGAAAAGATTGGACTACACCCTTCAAGACCTACCAACTTCACTGTAACACTGGTAGAACAAAACATAGTAAAGCCTATGGGAGTGGTCCTTGGAGTCCCAATCAAGATACAAGATACCATCTTTAACTTGGATTTTATTGTTTTAAGGCTGCCATAGGTAGAAGGAACTTTCCCCCTGTTAATTGGGAGACCTTGGTTAAGGCATGCCAATGTGCTGCATAACTGGGGCAAGGACACAATGTGGGTAAAGCAGGAGGGAAAAGAGTTGCAGTAGATATTTTTAGAAGAATGAAAGTATGGCCCCCCAATTAATTTTTCTTTTTAGACTAAAGTCACTACAGGACAAAACAGGGATTCGTTGGCTGCCCACTTTTGGAGACAATCTTGGGACATCAAAGTGAGCACCAAGGTACTGTAGCAGTTAGGAGCGTACGTGAACCGACACTCAAATCAAGGCAAAGCATCATTCTTGAGGACGAAGCAAAGTGAGATAGTCTAAGCTAAGCAAGACAGAGAAGTGCAAGAGACACACAGTGTGCGCTGCAGAGAAGTGAAGTGCAAGGTGTGCATGAAGAGTGACTAAGAAGTGTGCAAAGAAATGCTAAGCATGCAACCAAAGATCCCAAGGTCCCATTGAAGTTGTGCGCGTGCCGAGAGAAGGTGTCCATCCCTCCCCCTTATTGGAAGCTTGGTGCAAGGTGTGCACAAGTGCAGGCTTGGAGAAGGTGGAGATTTGGTGGAGAGAAGGCCGACAACAACAAGACCCTTGGGTATTTTGTATTTTGTGATTGTGCACTCTGTGGGATTTTGCATAGAAGCATTGGATTGTATTGTGCATCACCATTGTATTTCTCTTCTTATAACCAATCGACAGAGGCTTCCAGTGTGTATCTTTCTTCTTATCTTTCCCTTTTCTCCTATAAACACTCAAATCCCTTTTCGCACACGAATCCCCCAACACTAGTCCTCTAGTTAGCATGCATAAAAATGCCACACACAGGGATGGTCAGGAGAATTTCCAATTAGACTAGTGTGCAAATGTTCCTGTTCAGCAACCATTGAGATGCTCTGTGCATGTCTTGCATCCACCTGATCGATATGTTCCAAGTTTGTATTTTGTTATTCCAAGAGATGCTAGGGAGCCTTCTTGCTACAAAGAAGCTATGTAGACACATGATCATGTCAATTGGGAGCGTTCCATGAGGAGTGAATTAGATTCTATTCAAGAATGGTACTTGGGATTTAATACCTTTGCCAAAGGATAGGAAAGCTTTACCATGTGAATGGATACATGAGCTGAAATTTATATCAGATAATGCTTCTCCAAAGTATAAAGCATGACTTTTTGCAAAGGGTTTTAAGCAACAACATGGTGTTGATTTTTAGGAAATCTTCTCTTGAGTAGTCAAAATGAATACACTATGCATGTTGCTTGGATTCATTGCAATGGAGGACTTAGAGCTAGTCCAAATGGATGTGAGAACTACTTTCTTGGATAGAGATCTTACATATGAGATCTATATGCAAAAACCAGAGGGTTATGCAGTTCATGGCAAAGAAATTCTAGTTTGTAAGTTGAAGAAGAGCTTATATGGACTTAAACAGTCCCCTAGACAATGGTACCAAAAGTTTGATGTTTTTATGAAGTCTCAAGTATATTCTCGAAGCAATGTGGATCATTGTCTCTATACAAAGAGATGCTAAGGTGGTAGCTTGATACACTTTTTCAATGATATGTTGATTGTTGGGAAGTACTCTTATGAATTTTCATTTCCCAAAAGGAAGTTGAGTGAGACATTTGATATGAAGAATTGGGGTATGCCAAACATATGTTTGGCATGCATATTACTCGTGATATGAATAAAAGATGAATATACTTGTCTCAAAATGAGTACATATCCAACATACTTTGCAGGTTCAATATCCAGGCTGGCAAGGCATTGAGTACACCTTTACCCACATATGGGAAATCGAGCAAGGATGATTGCCCCAAATCAGATTAGGAAAAGGCATCCATGACCAAAATTCCTTATTAGGCTATTGTTTGTAGCCTCATGTATGCTATGGTAGCCAGGAGACCACACATTGCATTTGTAGTGGGAGTTGTGAGCATATATATATATATATATATATATATATATATATATATATATATATATATATATATATATATATATATATATATATATATATATATATATATATATATATATATATATATATATATATATATATATATATATATATATATATATATATATATATATAATTCTAAAAAGATGGATAGTGGTCAAGATGATTTTGAGATATTTGAGTGGCACTAAGGACAAATGCCTATGCTTGGGTGGAGGGAAGGCATCCATTATTGGTTACATAGATTTTGATTACAATGTTTGTGTACACAATCAAAATTCTACAATAGGGTACATTTTTCATTTTGCTAGAGGTGCTATCTCTTGGAGATATCATCTTTAAGAATGTACATTGTTTCCACAGAAGTAGAGTATGTTGCAGCAAGTGAGGCATGTAAGGAGGCATTGTGGCTCTCTCGTCTTGCTTGTTATATGGATCTACCTTAGCATGTACTTGGTTTGCTCAATGATGGTCAGAGTGCCATTATTTTGGCTAAGAATCATGTCTATGATGCAAAGAAGAAGCACATTGAGGTGAGGTATCACTTCAGTAGAGACTACTTGGCCACTGAGTGCATTATTCTTGATAAGGTTCATACTCGAGATAATGTTGTAGATGCTTTGACTAAAGCTCTACCGCAGGATAACTTTAGACACTGTTGTCACTTGATGGGAGTTTCTTGATTCATAATCTTACATAGTTACTTGTATACTTTGTAATATACCCATCACGTGGGAGATATAGTTTGTATACTTACACTCAAGTATTCTTTATCATTATTTATTTTTCTCCCATAGTTGCTTTGGCCATATTGGCCTTTAGTGGGAGATTGTTACCATTAGTATCCATGTGAAAGGCCAAAATGGCCATCAGATACTTTTGTATATGTTCTTTAATAAAACATATAGTGGCTCGCTCAGCCACAAACTATAAGTTTGATTGTACTTGTAACACCTAAGAAATCTTTGTTCATGCCCTCTGTATGTTGTGTGTTTTTTGCATATTCTGCAACCTTTGTGGAAATTATTGTGTGCAACATCCAAAGCTCAACTTTCTACTATGAGGGTATCATCCTTGAGCTCTCGATAAGGAGATTCCACTGTGGTTCACTACCATCACAACACTTCAGAGGTTCAATATGTAGGGTGGCAAGACATTGAGTACACCTTTACCCACATATGTGAAAGTGAGCAAGCATGATTGCCCCAAATTAGATGAGGAAAAGGAATTCATGAACAAAATTCCTTATCAATCGATTGTTAGTAGTCTCATGTATGCTATGGTAGCTACAAGACCAGACCTTGCATTCACAGTTGGAATTGTGAGCATATATATGTCTAATCCTAGCAAGAAGCATTGGGAAGGAGTCAAGATGAGTTTGAGATATCTGAGTGGCACTAAGGATAGGTGTCTATGCTTGGGTAGAGGGATGGAGTCCATTATTGGTTAGACAAACTCTGATTATGTTGGTTGCATAGACAATCAGAATTCTACATTAGGGTACAATTTTCATTTTGCTAGAGTTGCTATCTCATGGAGATCTCATCTCAAGAATGTATAGTTGTTTCCACTATAGAAACAGAGTATGTTCCAGCAAGTGAGGCATGTAAAGAAGCATTGTGGATTTCTTGTCTTGCTTGCAATATGGGTCTACCTCAACATGTACCTCATTTTCTCAATGATATTCGGAGTGCCATTGCTTTGGCTAAGAATCCCATCTATCATGCAAAGACCAAGCACATTGACATGAGATATCACTTCATTAGAGACTGCTTAGCCACTAAGCACATTATTCTTGAGCAGATTCATACTTGAGATAATGTTGTAGATGCTTTGACTAAAGCTCTAGTACAAGATAACTTTTGAGAGTGTTTTCACTTAATGGGGGTTACTCGATTCATGGTCTTACACAATTACTTTTATAATGTGTAACATGCCCATGAGGTGGGAAGTATAGTTTTTATACTTACACTTAGGCATTCTTTATCATTCTTTATTTTTCTCCATAGTCAATTTGGCCATGTTGGGCTTTAGTGGGAGATTGTTACCATTAGTTTCCTTGTGAAAGGAAAAATGGCAACTGGATACTTTTGTATATGTTCTTTAATAAAACATATAGTGTCTTGGTAATCACATTTGACCGCATTTGTAACTCTTAAGAAATCTGTGTTCATGCCCTCTATGTACTCCGTGTTTTTTGCATATTCTGTAGCCCCTATGCAGTGTACTATGTGTGGCCTCTCGAGCTCAAGTTTCTACTGTAAGGGCAAAATCATGGAGCTCTTGATAAGGTGAATCCACTGTGGTTCATTGCCATTGCAACACTTCAAAAAGGTCATCAATGACTTTCCTACATTGTTTATCCTAAGGAATTCGGCCCCTTAATTGGACTATAAGCACAAGAAAGATTGACAAGTGCACTCAATCTAGGGGTATAAATCCATTGGGTAAGAAAGGTAATCACAACACCCTCAATTGCGCTCATCAAAAGACAATTGACCACATAAAGAGTTCCTTATGGCACATAGAAGGAGGAACAATTTCTCTACACCTCACCAAATAGAGAAATCAGCCAATGGTTTCCAACCTCATATTGAGATAAAACATGAAGATTCATGAGTCACGAAGTTAGAGGGACACTATATAAAGTCTAGACAGGAAGCAGGAGATAATTTGGAACAATTTAGTGAAAAATATTTTTCAAATAATTTCTCTACACATAGGGAAATCACCATGCTGATGTGAGACCCAATTGAAGTGTAAGTAACCTTTTCTAGAGAGCATCCACTTAATGACCTTTCCATTAGGTACCAAGAAAAGATTTGGAGACAATATGATTTAGGAAGTCTTGCCAACAATTTTCTAAGATAGTGTCTATTGCCACTTGATTCTTAGAAGGCCCTACATTGAAATTAAGCCCTAGGATTGTGGTTCCTTCCAGAGGAAAATTCTTGCAATCCTATCCCACTTAATTTGATACTAAAATAGACAAAAACTTGTAAAATGATTTCCCTTGAAGTCATTGAGCATTTGAATATCATTTGAAACCAAGGATCAAATTATTGAGTGACTAGAACACCTTTAGTCCATAGCAAGCAAGTGTTGCTAAAAAGAGCAATTTGCTTATCTAATAAATAGATAAGAATGTACAAAGAGAGCCAACAAAGGATTTAAAAGAATAGAAAACCTCTAGGGAGGTGATAATTTATTTTTATTTCTCCACTTTTGGGAGAATTGTAAAATATCTTGTCTACATCAAATACAAGTTCTACCATGCCAAGGTATAATATTTCCATTCTTTAAAGTGTATATTAACTTGTGGTTGGTTTTATTTGAGGTGTACAATAACATTGATTCGTTCATGAGATGGAGACTTCAAAAGGACCAAGTAAGGTTTTGATTCAATCATTCCACATCTGATATGACTCTAAACTTTTGAGTGAATTTAAGAAAGGAAAGGATCACTTCACTACACGATTTAATTAGTTTGCTTGATGAGTGTGCGTGTGTGTGTATGATTCTTAGAGCAAGAAAATCAATTGGAACTAGTAGATCAACACATAATAGCATCTCTACAATAGAGAGTGGTATCAACTCAATTAGGATCACCTACGAGACATCTAGTTAGTCACATAGTGAACTATAGACCATGGCCTCATCAAGCAAGAAGATTGGATGACACAAGTTGAAGGAGATTATCAAATCAAACTCACCTTCATCCACACAAATGCATTAGAGGCCACCATCGATAAAGATGATTGTGGTTAGTTCTATTGTTGAATCGACGAGCTTAGAGATTTAGCTCTTTTAAACATGATAATTTCAAACCTAAAGGAGGGTTATTAACTAAAAATTGGAAGCATATTATATGTTCACATATAAGCTAGAGAGAATTAATCCACAACGAATAGATCTCATTTATAGTATGAGAACCCCAAAACCTCAATTCTTGGAATACACTTATAGAATAACACATAAGGATCCACATCAAGACGTTGTAGGATCTTTAAAGTAAACTCCTCAAATACCTAGAGCATTGAGTATGAAAGTAGGGACAAAGAAAACCACACTTGATATGGAGGAAACTTGGTGTTGGAGGAAGCTCTAGAAAGTGGCTAGAAAGTCAAAGACAAAGCGGCCAAAACTCCAATCAAAGGGTCAAAGATGATTCAAAGGGGAGCAAAAGTAGGAAAGATGAGAAAGGGGTCTATTGAATTTTTTTTGAATTCAAAACGCACTGCACATTAGGGTTTTTTTCCAATTTATAACCAAAGCACATGTAGAAAGACCTATTTTCTGCCTAAAAACCTTATTTTAAGCAATTTTTGAGCTGATATTGTAATGATGGAGTGGTACTTAAGCCTTAGTGGCACTAGATTAAGCCTCATAAGTTTTCTCATATATTTCTAGCATCATTTCCGCCTTTAAATATGTCTTGGAACTTAGCTTTTAAACTAGATTAGATACTTTGGTATGGACACAACTTTTCAAAAATATATAAAACCGAAAGGGCATTCTTTAGGGTTAGCTTATGTTAGATTGTTTGAGACTAGATATTGGATGAGCTTTGTAATCTTATCTTGAGCAATGCAAGAGCTTCTTGGACCTCATCGCCTCTTGTCTACTCATGAGTGTGCATGCATGTGTGTATGTATGTCCTTTCCTCTTTTTTGTTATGGATGAGTGTGCATGCTTGCTTTTCTTGCACATGTTCTTCATATCATTGATTAGGATCTCTAGAGATCAAAACTTTGTGCATGGTTGCTCCCGCTTGATGTTGATACATCATATGTGTGTGTGTATATGCCAAAGACTTTTGCATCAATTTTAAAGCGGTTCTTGTTAGATGTTTGGCGTGATGGTAAGTTTTTGCATGAGCTATGTGCTGTTGGCACTTATAAGGGGATTTAAAACACTTCAAGCAAAGCATTCAAGAGTCATAGGACCAAAGTGCAATAAGAATTGATCCCAAAAACTCAATTAGCACAAAGAAAACCCCATTAAGCAATTCATGAAATCGAATAAAGGGCCAAAGATGTCTCTGCATATATTGACTAGAGAAATCATTGGATTTGTCTTTGAGGAAAATGTAGGTGTAATGGATCAAATGGTTAACACAACTTGAAGGAAATCAACTGGACAAGAGAATATTCCAAGTTCAATACAAAAAGCAAGATAAAAAAAAGTTCCCTCCAATTGACTAGTAGAGCACAACATTTTCCCTGATGTTCTTGAGTTGGGGAGATGATCAAACATCTTGATACTGATAAGAGGACTTTTAAGCACCACATATGAGCATTAAAGACTCAATGGATATAGTTGCTAAAGCAAGAATCCAAATCTACCTCTAGTATCAAATTGAATACTTCAAATAACATTCCTATAGGCTCAGAAGTCTCAAAAAATTTCATTGTACTACATACTTTGGTATGTGCCAACTAGGGATTACGTGCATGAGAAATCACCATTTGTGAATAAAATCCATTTTATCTTCATTTTTTAGAAAACTTATGAACAAATATTAACCATTTCAAAAGTTTTTCCACCCATTTAGGTACTAATTTACACGTAATTCCTTCAATATTCATGATTCCAAGTGTAAGACAAAAGGTGTTATCACATTTCTCTTGCATGACATTGTGTAGAACATAAATTTGCTTTTTTTTTCTTCAAATGCATAATCCAATTCATTTCCATCCTCAAATTCAATTGGTACATTCAAAGTACTTAGAGCTAGTCCAAATGGATGTGAGAACTACTTTCTTGGATAGAGATCTTACATATGAGATATATATGCGAAAACCAGAGGGTTATGCAGTTCATGCAAAGAAATTCTAGTTTGTAAGCTAAAGGAGAGCTTATATAGACTTAAACAGTCCCCTAGACAATGGTACCAAAAGTTGGATGCTTTTATGAAGTCTCAAGTCTATTCTCGAAGCAATGTGGATCATTGTCTCTATACAAAGAGATGCTAAGGTGGAAGCTTGATACACTTTTTCAATGATATGTTGATTGTTGGGAAGTAATCTTATGAATTTTCATTTCCCAAAAGGAAGTTGAGTGAGACATTTGATATGAAGGATTGGGGTATGCCAAACATATGTTTGGCATGCATATTACTCATGATATGAATAAAAGATGCATATACTTGTCTCAAAATGAGTACATATCCAACGTACTTTGCAGGTTCAATATCCAAGGTGGCAAGGCATTGAGTACACCTTTACCCACATATGGGAAATCGAGCAAGGATGATTGCCCCAAATCAGATTAGGAAAAGGCATCCATGACCAAAATTCCTTATTAGGCTATTGTTTGTAGCCTCATGTATGCTATGGTAGCCAGGAGACCACACATTGCATTTGTAGTGGGAGTTGTGAGCACACACACACACACACACACACACACACACACATATATATATATATATATATATATATATATATATATATATATATATATATATATATATATATATATATATATATATATAATTCTAAAAAGAAGCATTGGATAGTGGTCAAGATGATTTTGAGATATTTGAGTGGCACTAAGGACAAGTGCCTATGCTTGGGTGGAGGGAAGAAATCCATTATTGGTTACATAGATATTGATTACAATGTTTGTGTACACAATCAAAATTCTACAATAGGGTACATTTTTCATTTTGTTAGAGGTGCTATCTCTTGGAGATATCATCTTCAAGAATGTACATTGTTTCCACAGAAGTAGGGTATGTTGGAGCAAGTGAGGCATGTAAGGAGGCATTGTGGCTCTCTCGTCTTGCTTGTTATATGGATCTACCTTAGCATGTACTTGGTTTGCTCAATGATAGTCAGAGTGCCATTATTTTGGCTAAGAATCATGTCTATGATGCAAAGAAGAAGCACATTGAGGTGAGGTATCACTTCATTAGACACTACTTAGCCACTGAGTGCATTATTCTTGATAAGGTTCATACTCAAGATAATGTTGTAGATGCTTTGACTAAAGCTCTACCGCAAGATAACTTAGACACTGTTGTCACTTGATGGGAGTTTCTTGATTCATAATCTTACATAGTTACTTGTATACTTTGTAATATACCCATCATGTGGGAGATATAGTTTGTATACTTACACTCAAGTATTCTTTATCATTATTTATTTTTCTCCCATAGTTGCTTTGGCCATATTGGCCTTTAGTGGGAGATTGTTACCATTAGTATCCATGTGAAAGGCCAAATGGCCATCAGATACTTTTGTATATGTTCTTTAATAAAACATATAGTGGCCCGATTAGCCACAAACTATAAGTTTGATTGTACTTGTAACACCTAAGAAATCTTTGTTCATGCCCTCTGTGTGTTGTGTGTTTTTTGCATATTCTGCAACCTTTGTGGAAATTATTGTGTGCGGGCCTATTACTAGTTCTGTGAAAGAGCCCTACACCCTGTCTAGAGCAGTGCTTAGCTTCGCTCCTTAAGTTTTCGGGCGTTTACCTTCGTCCATTGTGTCATATCTAAGTCTTTGGGGCTGTTAGGACCGTATGGAGCGAAGCTATTACGTTTACAACACGTATTAGCCCGAAACCGTTTACAACTCCAACATCCAAAGTCAACTTTCTACTATGAGGGTATCATCCTTGAGCTCTCGATAAGGAGATTCCACTGTGGTTCACTACCATCACAACTTTTCACAGGTTCAATATGTAGGGTGGCAAGACATTGAGTACACCTTTACCCACATATGTGAAAGTGAGCAAGCATGATTGCCCCAAATTAGATGAGGAAAAGGAATTCATGAACAAAATTCCTTATCAATCGATTGTTAGTAGTCTCATGTATGCTATGGTAGCTACAAGACCAGACATTGGATTCACAGTTGGAATTGTGAGCATATATATATCTAATCCTAGCAAGAAGCATTGGGAAGCAGTCAAGATGAGTTTGAGATATCTGAGTGGCACTAAGGATAGGTGTCTATGCTTGGGTAGAGGGAAGGAGTCCATTATTGGTTACACAAATTCTGA
Organism: Ceratopteris richardii; assembly: GCA_020310875.1. Taxonomy (NCBI): domain Eukaryota; kingdom Viridiplantae; phylum Streptophyta; class Polypodiopsida; order Polypodiales; family Pteridaceae; genus Ceratopteris; species Ceratopteris richardii. The sequence continues at coordinate 128,438,553 of CM035410.1, read as the reverse complement.
TTATGTTGGTTGCATCGACAATCAAAATTCTACATTAGGGTACAATTTTTATACTTACACTCAGGCATTCTTTATTTTTCTCCATAGTCAATTGGGCCATGTTGGGCTTTAGTGGGAGATTGTTACCATTAGTTTCCTTGTGAAAGGAAAAATGGCCACTGGATACTTTTGTATATGTTCTTTAATAAAACATATAGTGTCTTGGTAATCACATTTGACCGCATTTGTAACACTTAAGAAATCTATGTTCATGCCCTCTATGAACTCCGTGTTTTTTGCATATTCTATAGCCCCTATATAGTGTACTATGGTGTGGCCTCTCGAGCTCTAATTTCTACTGTAAGGGCTTAATCATGGAGCTCTTGATAAGGTGAATCCAGTGTGGTTCATTGCCATTGCAACACTTCAAAAACATCATCAATGACTTTCCTACATTGTTTATCCTAAGGAATTCGGCCCCTTAATTGGACTATAATGTTGGTGCATTTTACCCAAGCCTACATGCTTGATATTATCCTCATTTGTAAGTCACATTTGTAGTCATGTGAACACCTCTTGTAAAAGAGTTCATTTTTGTCTCTTGTATTTGAAAAAAGAAAAAAGGAAAATGATGGCTTACCTCATGCATGATGTAAAAGCAAATTCGTGGCTATAACTACCAAAATCATGAATTTTTGAGCTGAGGGAATATCTCCTAACTTTGGGGATCACTTTTAGGTGGAGCCATTCGAATTCGAATTCAAAACTCCCTCCAAGAATAGCTATAAAAAGAGCAAGAAGGAAGAGGCGATTAGCAAGCCTTTGTACGTGACCACTTCATGTCATTTTGTAGAGATTGAAGAGCTTACTCCATAGCTCTATCATTCTACTCCCATTGTGCATATATTCATTGACAATGTGGTTGTAATCATATGTGAATCTATACAATTTATCATCATCTAGTTCTCTGTTTTGTTCTCTACTATACTCACTCAGAGCAGTACCTTTAGAAGGTCATATCTCGAGTTCTACTCATCCTTTTTCAGTGTTTTAACATGCGTTGGATAGCTCTCACTGTCTACTTTCTACCTATAAATTTTTATGTCATTGGATTAATATTTTTGACGATATCTGCAATTTACTGCTCACTAGTCTATCTCTGTAGAGCCCCGAGAATGGCGGGCATGTTCCAGACTTTGTAAAATTTTGTTCTCAGTGCTCAGTCCATCATTTGAAGTGTTTTAACTTGGATTGGGAAGCTTGCTAAGTCTATTTTCTATGCCCAAAAGGAATTTTTATAATTCCTACCAGGTTGAGAGCACTGTTCATTTTTTCTAGCAGGTGTATGTCCAAAAATAGCAAGTTTTGGGAGCTAGTCATTTCGCAACTAGTCTGTCTTGACTTAAACTTTTGGGATACATGTTCCAAAGTACTTGGCTGATATTTTTGTGGATTTAGGAAGCTCAAAGGGTCTATTAATCAACTCTGAAGTCTCAGTTGGCTGGTGTGAAGCTGGTTGTAGCGGTACCTACTCATCTTTGGATTGCATCCACCATCTCTCTTCACAGTGGTATCAGAGCATAGTCAAGCAACATGGGAGATGGATTTCCATCAACAATTGACAAATTGGATGGAAACAACTACCCGGCATGCTCTCTAAGGATGGAGGCTTACCTTAAAGGGAGGAATCTATATGGATTCATATCCGGAGATGAAGCAATGCCAACCATGAGGAACAAAGGGCAACCATCACATGAAGAAGTGGAAGGACTTCCGAATTGGTGTTCGAAGGATGCACTTGCAAGGTCCTATATTCTAAACTCAATCTCTGATTTTCTTTTACCTCATGTCAAGGGATGCAAAACATCAAGAGAGACTTGGAATGCACTTGCTTCTTTCTTCTCTTCCAACACTCGAGCAAGGAAAAACCAATTGTGGATGGAGTTCACAACAATGAAGAAAAGCCCGAAGCAAAGTGTGACTGATTATGTCACAAAGATGAAGGAGATTTCCGACCAACTTGGAAGCATTGGAGAGGTAATTGAAGAGGAGAAAATCATTAGACAAATCATAAATGGAATCAAAGCAGACGACAAGTGGGAGTCATTCACAACAGCCATGGATTTATACATGGATATGCATGTACCCGACCTCAACACACTCATGGGCCAACTCTTCACTCATGAAGCAAAGATTAGCAAAGGTGGTGAGTCCTCAAGAGGTAATCAAACTTCTGCCTTATATTCTGATAAAGCTAAGGTCAAGGACAAGTCAAAGAATAGGAAGAATGAAGATGAAGGTAGCTCTTTCCAAGCAAACTTTGCAGGTAGAGGAAGAGCTAGAGGAAGAGGCAGAAGTGGAAAGCAAAGCAGGGGGAGATTCCAATCATCTCAACCTTGCAATATATGTGGCTTATCTAATCATACTACTGAAGAATGTTTCAGGAACCCAAGGAACTCAAGAGGAAGAGGATTCAATAGAGGTGGCTATGGATCAAATAGAGGCAGGTATAATGGAGGCTACAACAACAACTATTACACAACAATTACAACAACAATTACAACAACAACAACTATCAAAGTGTCCATAGAGGAAGAAGAGATTACAATAACTATGCAGAGGACCGAGGTCAAGAAGATTCATTATTGATTATGAATCTATCAGCGAAGAAGGGTAAGGATGATGATCACATATTTTACATTGATTCGGGATGCTCAAACCATGTAGTAGGAAATGTGGCTTTACTTTCTGATTTGGAAGATCCTCATAACAAGCATGAAGTGCAGACAGCAGATGACACAAGGCACTCAGTGGAGAAGATAGGTAATGTGAAGACATCAGATGGGAATATGAACCTCTTAAGCAAAGTCTTGTATGTCCCTACAATTACCAAAAATTTAATAAGTGTTGGACAGATTGTTGAAAAAGGATTGCAGGTTAGATTCAACCGATTTGGAGCATATGTTGAAGACCCAAGGCAAGGCTTTAGAAGGATTGCCAAAGGAGAAAAGACAAGAAAGCTTTTCACTTTTGAAGTGGAAGATACAAAGAACATAGCTTTGTTTAGCTATGGATCTCAAACTCTTACAGAGTTGGAGATATGGCACAAAAGGCTTGCTCACATTGGTGAGAGGACACTCAAACAAATTTGCAGGGACCAAAGTGTACTTGGTTTGCCTAATATCACAAGGCAACACATGATTTATAAGTGTGAAGCTTGTCAACTCGGCAAGGCTCATAGACAACCTTTCAATAAGAAAGGATATATGCATCAAAATCCTTTGGATCTAGTGCACACGGATGTGTGGGGTCCAAGTAAGGAGCCATCTATATCAGGCTCAAGATATTATGTGTTTTTCATAGATGATTGTAGCAAGTGGACCATTCTCTTTTTCATGAAGCACAAGGATGAAGTGTTTAATTGCTTTAAGAAGTATATTGCTCTTGTTGAAAACCAAATAGGTAGGACTTTGAAAAGACTCAGATCAAATGGTGGAGGAGAATACTTCTCTTCTGAATTTGATGCCTTCTTGCATGAAAGAGGCATTAAAAGGGAAGTCACTACAAGGTATACACCCGAACTCAATGGTGTAGCAAAGAGGAGGAACAGAGCTATTGTCGAAGTTGCAAGGTCCATGCTCAACGAAAAGGGATTGCCAAACTACCTATGGGCAGAGGTTGTGTCGACAGCCACATATCTCATAAATAGACTTCCATCTACGTCACTAGATGGAACCACTCCATATGAAGTGTGGAATGGAAGAAGACCTAGTCTAGAGCATTGTAAAGTCTTTGGATGCTTACCCTATGCTCACATTCCTTCTCAAGTAAGAGGGAAATTGGATCCCAAGGCAGAGAAGTGCGTATTTATTGGTTATGACCAAAACCAAAAAGGATATAGATTGTACAATCCAAACAATAAAGGATTTTCTGTGAGTAGAGATGTATTTTTTGATGAAAACAAATCATGGTTTGATGATGACAGGAAAGTGAAGCTGCCATATGACTTGGATGAAGATTTTCCATCACTTCAACCAAAGGAGCCAAAGCAGATTGAAGAAAGTGATTCGGAGATTGACCTAGAAGACTTGGGAAGACTAAAGCTATGGAAGAACAAAGGTAAAGCAAAGATGCAGGATGCTACATATGGACCCGAGAGCTCACATCAACCACTTAGAAGGTCTTCAAGGGAGAAGAAGAAACCAGAGAGGTTTGGTTATGATACTTCTTTGGTCACCAAGCACTCAATCTACATTGCAAAGGATTCAACCAATGAAGAACCTACCACATTTGAAGAAGCACAAAGCAAGCTTGGAGAGATGCAATGGATGAAGAAATGGAAGCCTTGAAGGAGAATGACACTTGGGAACTTGTACCTAACAAGCCATCTATGAAGGTAATTGGATCTCGATGGATATACAAAATCAAGAGGAATCCAGATGGAAGTATAAATAGACACAAAGCAAGGTTAGTTGCTAAAGGGTTTGCTCAAACCCATGGTATTGATTATGAGGAGACTTTCTCTCCTGTTGCAAAAATGCCTACAATTAGGGTTCTCATAAGTCTTGCTGCATCTAGAAATTGGAATCTCTATCAACTTGATGTAAAGAATGCTTTCTTGAATGGATGGATTTTTGAGGAAGTGTATATGGCACAACCTCCTGGATATGAGGATGCACATCATCCTAACTATGTATGTAAACTAAAGAAAGCTTTGTATGGATTGAAGCAAGCTGCAAGAGCTTGGAATTTCAGATTGGTGACTTATTTGCAGGACCAAGGATTCAAAGCTAGCAAGGCGGATACCTCTTTGTTCATAAAGAGGAATGGATCTGAAGTGATCTATTTATGTGTGTATGTTGATGATATTATTATCACAGGCAATGATCTTGAAGTAATCAAACAGTTAAAGGCTCAAATGAAGGAGGAGTTCAAAATAAGTGACCTCGGACCACTCACTTATTTTCTTCGATTGGAGTTGATCTACACAGATTCAGGTATATACATCACACAAAGGAAGTATGTCCATGACATGCTCGTCAAGTTCAAGATGGAAAATATCAAGTGTGCAGGTACACCTATGGAGGAAAATTATAAGCTTAGTGCTTATGAAGGAGAGCCAATTGAAGACATCACAAGCTATCAAAGCTTGGTTGGAAGTTTGAACTATGCAACACTCACAAGGGTGGATATATGCTATAGTGTTAGCATATTGAGTCAGTTTATGCATAAGCCGAGAAGACCACATATGGAAGCAGCCAAGAGAGTCCTCAAGTACCTAAAGGGGACCATGAATGAAGGTTTTTTTTATTCATTTACTTCAGATATTGAGCTAAAGGTCTACTCAGATGCAGATTGGGCCGGATCTAGAGATGCTAGAAGAAGCACATCCGGTTATATATCATTTGCAGGTTCAAAAATCATTTCTTGGTCATCAAAGAAGCAACCAACCGTGGCATTATCTTTGACTGAAGTGGAATATAGAGGTTTGGCTAATGCAACTCAAGAAATCATGTGGTTAAAGTCTTTGTACACATATCTTGGACTTCATTCTTCAACACCTCATATTTTTTTGTGACAACACAAGCTCACTACATCTAGCAGCTAATCCGGTATACCATGCTAGAACCAAGCATATTGAAGTCCACTACCATTACGTAAGGGAGAAGCTAATGAGCAAGGATATTCAACTATCCTATGTCTCTACAGATATGCAATGTGCCGACATGTTGACTAAAGCTCTTGATGGTACAAAGTTAAGTAGATTCAAGTTGATGATTGGCTTGCACAAAATCAAGGACAATTGAAGACTTATTTGGAGGCCAAGCATGTTAGTCTTGAGGGGGAGCTGTTGGTGCATTTTACCCAAGCCTACATTCTTGATATGCTTGATATTATCCTCATTTGTAAGTCACATGTGTAGTCATGTGAACACCTCTTGTAAAAGAGTTCATTTTTATCTCTTGTATTTGAAAAAAGAAAAAAGGAAAAGGATGGCTGAGGGAATATCTCCTAACTTTGGGGATCACTTTTAGGTGGAGCCATTTGAATTCGAATTCAAAACTCCCTCCAAGAATAGCTATAAAAAGAGCAAGAAGGAAGAGGCGATTAGCAAGCCTTTGTACGTGACCACTTCATGTCATTTTGTAGAGATTGAAGAGCTTACTCCATAGCTCTATCATTCTACTCCCATTGTGCAAATATTCATTGCCAATGTGGTTGTAATCATATGTGAATCTATACATTTATCATCATCTACTTCTCTGTTTTGTTCTCTGCTATACTCATTCAGAGCAGTACCTTCAGAAGGTCATATCTTGAGTTCTACTCATCCTTGTTCAGTGTTTGAACGAGCTTAGAGATTTAGCTCTTTTAAACATGATAATTTCAAACCTAAAGGAGTGTTATTAACTAAAAATTGGAAGCATATTATATGTTCACATATAAGCTAGAGAGAATTAATCCACAACGAATAGATCTCATTTATAGTATGAGAACCCCAAAACCTCAATTCTTGGAATACACTTATAGAATAACACATAAGGATCCACATCAAGACGTTGTAGGATCTTTAAAGTAAACTCCTCAAATACCTAGAGCATTGAGTATGAAAGTAGGGACAAAGAAACCCACACTTGATATGGAGGAAACTTGGTGTTGGAGGAAGCTCTAGAAAGTGGCTAGAAAGTCAAAGACAAAGCGGCCAAAACTGCAATCAAATGATCAAAGATGAGTCAAAGGGGAGCAAAAGTAGGAAAGATGAGAAAGGGGTCTATTGAATTTTTTTAAAATTCAAAACGCACTGCACATTAGGGTTTTTTTCCAATTTATAACCAAAGCACATGTAGAAAGACATATTTTTTGCCTAAAAACCTTATTTTAAGCAATTTTTGAGCTCATATTGTAATGATGGAGTGGTACTTAAGCCTTAGTGGCACTAGATTAATCCTCATAAGTTTTCTCATATATTTCTAGCATCATTTCCGCCTTTAAATATGCCTTGGAACTTAGCTTTTAAACTAGATTAGATACTTTGGTATGGACACAACTTTTCAAAAATATATAAAAGCAAAAGGGCATTCTTTAGGGTTAACTTATGTTAGATTGTTTGAGACTAGATCTTGGATGAGCTTTGTAATCTTATCTTGAGCAATGCAAGAGCTTCTTGGACCAGATCACCTCTTGTCTACTCATGAGTGTGCATGCATGTGTGTATGTATGTCCTTGCCTCTTTTTTGTTATGGATGAGTGTGCATGCTTGCTTTTCTTGCACATGTTCTTCATATCATTGATTAGGATCTCTAGAGATCAAAACTTTGTGCATGGTTGCTCCTGCTTGATGTTGATACATCATATGTGTGTGTATATATGCCAAACACTTTTGCACCAATTTTAAAGAGGTTCTTGTTAGATGTTTGGCGTGATGGTATGTTTTTTGCATGAGCTATGTGCCTTTGGCACCTATAAGGGGATTTAAAACACCTCAAGAGAAGCATTCAAGAGTCATAGGACCAAAGTGCAATAAGAATTGATCCCAAAAACTCGATTAGCACAAAGAAAATCCCATTCATCAATTCATGGAATCGAACAAAGGGCCAAAGATCTCTTTGCATATATTGACTAGAGAAATCATTGGAGTTGTCTTTTTGAGGAAAATGTAGGTGTAATGGATCAAATGGTTAACACAACTTGAAGGAAATCAACTGGACAAGAGAATATTCCGAGTTCAAGATAAAAAGCAAGATAAAACAAAGTTCCCTCCAATTGACTAGTAGAGCACAACATTTTCCCTGATGTTCTTGAGTTGGGGAGATGATCAAACATCTTGATACTGATAAGAGGACTTTTAAGCACCACATATGAGCATTAAAGACTCAATGGATATAGTTGCTAAAGCAAGAATCCAAATCTACCTCTAGTATCAAATTGAATACTTCTAATAACATTCCTATAGGCTCAGAAGTCTCAAAAAATTTCATTGTACTACATACTTTGGTGTGTGCCAACTAGGGATTACGTGCATGAGAAATCACCATTTATGAATAAAATCCATTTTATCTTCATTTTTTAGAAAACTTATGAACAAATATTAACCATTTCAAAAGTTTTTCCACCCATTTAGGTACTAATTTACACGTAATTCCTTCAATATTCAAGATTCCAAGTGTAAGACAAAAGGTGTTATCACATTTCTCTTGCATGACATTGTGTAGAACATAAATTTGCTTTTTTTTCCTTCAAATGCATAATCCAAGTCATTTCCATCCTCAAATTCAATTGGTACATTCAAAGTACTTAGAGCTAGTCCAAATGGATGTGAGAACTACTTTTTTGGATAGAGATCTTACATATGAGATCTATATGCAAAAACCAGAGGGTTATGCAGTTCATGGCAAAGAAATTCTAGTTTGTAAGCTGAAGAAGAGCTTACATGGACTTAAACAGTCCCCTAGACAATGGTACCAAAAGTTTGATGCTTTTATGAAGTCTCAAGTCTATTCTCGAAGCAATGTGGATCATTGTCTCTATACAAAGAGATGCTAAGGTGGAAGCTTGATACACTTTTTCAATGATATGTTGATTGTTGGGAAGTACTCTTATGAATTTTCATTTCCCAAAAGGAATTTGAGTGAGACATTTGATATGAAGGATTGGGGTATGCCAAACATATGTTTGGCATGCATATTACTCATGATATGAATAAAAGATGCATATACTTGTCTCAAAATGAGTACATATCCAACATACTTTGCAGGTTCAATATCTAGGGTGGCAAGGCATTGAGTACACCTTTACCCACATATGGGAAATCGAGCAAGGATGATTGCCCCAAATCAGATTAGGAAAAGACATCCATGACCAAAATTCCTTATTAGGCTATTGTTTGTAGCCTCATGTATGCTATGGTAGCCAGGAGACCACACATTGCATTTGCAGTGGGAGTTATGGGCATATATATATATATATATATATATATATATATATATATATATATATATATATATATATATATATATATATACATATATATATATATATATATATATATATATATATATATATATATATATATATATATGCACATATATATATATGTGTATACATATATATATATGTGTGTATATATATATATATATATATATATATATATATATATATATATATATATATATATATATATATATATATATATATATATATATATAATTCTAAAAAGAAGCATTGGATAGTGGTCAAGATGATTTTGAGATATTTGAGTGGCACTAAGGACAAGTGCCTATGCGTGGGTGGAGGGAAGGCATCCATTATTGGTTACATAGATTTTGATTACAATGTTTGTGTACGCAATCAAAATTCTACAATAGGGTACATTTTTCATTTTGCTAGAGGTGCTATCTCTTGGAGATATCATCTTCAAGAATGTACATTGTTTCCACAGAAGTAGGGTATGTTGGAGCAAGTGAGGCATGTAAGGAGGCATTGTGGCTCTCTTGTCTTGCTTGTTATATGGATCTACCTTAGCATGTACTTGGTTTGCTCAATGATAGTCAGAGTGCCATTATTTTGGCTAATAATCATGTCTATGATGGAAAGAAGAAGCACATTGAGGTGAGGTATCACTTCATTAGAGACTACTTAGCCACTGAGTGCATTATTCTTGATAAGGTTCATACTCGAGATAATGTTGTAGATGCTTTGACTAAAGCTCTATTGCAAGATAACTTTAGACACTATTGTCACTTGATGGGAGTTTCTTGATTCATAATCTTACATAGTTACTTGTATACTTTGTAATATACCCATCACGTGGGAGATATAGTTTGTATACTTACACTCAAGTATTCTTTATCATTATTTATTTTTCTCCCATAGTTTCTTTGGCCATATTGGCCTTTAGTGGGAGATTGTTACCATTAGTATCCATGTGAAAGGCCAAATGGCCATCAGATACTTTTGTATATGTTCTTTAATAAAACATATAGTGGCCCGGTCAGCCACAAACTATAAGTTTGATTGTACTTGTAACACCTAAGAAATCTTTGTTCATGCCCTCTGTATGTTGTGTGTTTTTTGCATATTCTGCAACCTTTGTGGAAATTATTGTGTGCGACATCCAAAGCTCAGCTTTCTACTATGAGGGTATCATCCTTGAGCTCTCGATAAGGAGATTCCACTGTGGTTCACTACCATCACAACACTTCACAGGTTCAATATGTAGGGTGGCAAGACATTGAGTACACCTTTACCCACATATGTGAAAGTGAGCAAGCACGATTGCCCCAAATTAGATGAGGAAAAGGAATTCATGAACAAAATTCCTTATCAATCGATTGTTAATAGTCTCATGTATGCTATGGTAGCTACAAGACCAGACATTGGATCCATAGTTGGAATTGTGAGCATATATATGTCTAATCCTAGCAAGAAGCATTGGGAAGCAGTCAAGATGAGTTTGAGATATCTGAGTGGCACTAAGGATAGGTGTCTATGCTTGGGTAGAGGGAAGGAGTCCATTATTGGTTACACAAATTTCTGATTATGTTGGTTGCATAGACAATCAAAATTCTACATTAGGGTACAATTTTCATTTCGCTAGAGTTGCTATCTCATGGAGATCTCATCTCAAGAATGTACAATTGTTTTCACTATAGAAACAGAGTATGTTGCAGCAAGTGAGGCATGTAAAGAAGCATTGTGGATTTCTTGTCTTGCTTGCAATATGGGTCTACCTCAACATGTACCTCATTTTCTCAATGATATTCGGAGTGCCATTGCTTTGGCTAAGAATCCCATCTATCATGCAAAGACTAAGCGCATTGACATGAGATATCACTTCATTAGAGACTGCTTAGCCACTAAGCACATTATTCTTGAGCAGATTCATACTTGAGATAATGTTGTAGATGCTTTGACTAAAGCTCTAGTACAAGATAAGGTTTGAGAGTGTTTTCACTTAATGGGGGTTACTCGATTCATGGTCTTACACAATTACTTTTATATTGTGTAACATGCCCATGAGGTGGGAAGTATAGTTTTTATACTTACACTCAGGCATTCTTTATTTTTCTCCATAGTCAATTTGGCCATGTTGGGCTTTAGTGGGAGATTGTTATCATTAGTTTTCTTGTGAAAGGAAAAATGGCCACTGGATACTTTTGTCTTTGAGGAAAATGTAGGTGTAATGGATCAAAGGGTTAACATAACTTGAAGGAAATCAATGGGACAAGAGAATATTCCGAGCTCAAGGTCAAAAGCAAGATTAAAAAAGGTTCCCTCCAATTGACTAGTAGAGCACAACATTTTCCTTGATGCTCTTGAGTTGGGGAGATGATCCAACATCTTGATACCCATAAGAGGACTTTTAAGCACCACATATGAGCATTAAAGATTCAATGGATATAGCTGCTAAAGCAAGAATCCAAATCTACCTCTAGTATCAAATTGAATACTTCAAATAACATTCCTATAAGCTCAGAAGTCTCAGAAAATTTCATTGTACTACATACTTTGGTATGTGCCAACTAGGGATTACGTGCATGAGAAATCACCATTTACGAATAAAATTCATTTTATCTTCATTTTTTAGAAAACTTATGAACAAATATTAACCATTTCAAAAGTTTTTCCACCCATTTAGGTACTAATTTACACGTAATTCCTTCAATATTCATGATTCCAAGCGTAAGACAAAAGGTGTTATCACATTTCTCTTGCATGACATTGTGTAGAACATATATTTGCTTTTTTTTTTCAAATGCATAATCCAATTCATTTCCATCCTCAAATTCAATTGGTACATTCAAAGTGCTCTTTGCCTCAATGTTGATATATTTTGGTAGTGATGTATTGTGACATTGAAATTTTGATTTGAGATTGTCATAGCCTCACAATGCACTATCACAATGACTATACAAATAAATATATCTTTTTGAGCCAAACATATATATATATATATATATATATATATATATATATATATATATATATATATATATATATATATATATATATATATATATATATATATATATATATATATTCAATTCACCAATACAAGAACCTTGAAGTTTGCTACAGGTCTAGCAAAGCTTGATTGGGTGTCTTTATTCAACATTTTTGAGAAACAACCAATTTTCAAGATCATTGTATAGTCACAAATCATGGTTAAAAGCAATGTTGTATTTTGTATGTTGGATATTGAGGATAAATTGAATGGCTCTAATGACCCATTGAGGGCATTGTGGATCATGTATTGGTAGAAAAAGGCTTGTGGAATATTGTGAAAGATGCTAAAATATGTCCTCTTACACCTACAAATATTATGATAGCAGGTGATGCAGGTGGCATTGAAGATGATGATCTTCCATTTCTTGGTCCTACTACAATTCCTATTGCACCGAATATAGAGCATAGTCATTAGGATGGAAAACATGTATAAACATGTAGTGATAGCTTCGTCTATCAAATGTGACATTATCCCTCACATTTGCTCATCTAGAACAAACAAATATACTTTGGATAAATTTATCACACTATACTAAGAAACAAATGAAGTTCGTGTTGTTTGTCTTCAAAAATTGTCAAAAAGTGAGCATACAAATGAAGGAGATTCAATGGATACTTTACTGATAAAGATCAAGGATTTGAAGGAACAATTGATTTATGATGTTGATATCTTGCCAAAGAGTTCACTTGTGCAGACTGTTCTAGATAGTCTTGCAAATTATTATCAAAGTTTTGCATCTACTCTTCATCCGATGATGAAAGGCAATCCAAATGCCTTAGTGTTTGATGAGTTAGTCTTTGTTTTGTTGCAAGAAGATCAATTCAACATCTGCAGTTCATGATTCTCAGGCTATTTCACATGAAAAAATTTGGCATGCACACCTTGGTCTTCTAAATTTTTCTAGTTTGCTTCACCTATAGAAATATCAAGTGGTGTTCTCTTTGCCCAAATTTGAGGCACCTTCTAAGCATGTCCATGAGGGTTGTACATTGGGTAAAATTCAAAGTTCTTCCTTCCACAAAGATGGCTCAATTAGAGTTGCACATAAATTGAAGCTTGTTAGAACATCATGCAAAGGATAAAAAGATGTTTTGAGTTTTTATCTCGGAAAATTATTGTTTCTTGTATCGATGCAAAGAAGGTTTATGAATACTCATCATGCACTTGTGGTTTATAAACAACATACAACCAAAAGAAACTTTTGTGCATATTGTTGATAAACCTTCATGTGTTCATTGGGAAAGAAGGTTGCTACCTGATAGTACAAGGAAAAGCATATATGCACACTTGTTTATTTCTATTGCATGGAAAAAGCACATGCATAAGTTGTATGTATTTTGAACATATAAAAGAATGTCTATGTACTTCTTTTTTGAAAAAGTCATAAGATAAAGGAGAGTCACGTCTATGCACATTTGCTTTATTTTTTCAAGAAAAGGAACAAGCACTTCGCTTTGAGATATAAGAGTGATTGAAAATTAGTCATGCTCATTATTCAAGTTTTAAAAACCTGCATCTGAAAGTAGAGTTAGAAGCATACAAAGAATCAAGTTTCTGTTTGTTTCTTTCCTAAATAGAAGTGGAAAGAATATTTCAAATGATCATCTAAACTATGCCTCTTAAATTTGAACATCTGAAGCGCATAGGTTGAAGGCCATATGCTTGATCTACTAAATCTTGCAACCATTATCAAAGCTTAAGCTCCTCAAGGACTCTAAATTGAGGAACCTAAGAACATCTAGTTGAACAAGGAAGTTATGATAATCAGAATATTTTCTAGTAGATCTTCAAGAAAAGGATAAAACTCAAGTTTTAAAGAAGAATAGGATTTACGAAAGATTCTAGTTCTAAGATAGAGAGCATCAGTAATTGAAATGGATTCAGCCACCCAAAACTCTTTCCATCAGAACTGTTTCATTCACTCAATTGCATGTAAATTTACAGGGATCTCTCCAACTTAGATAAGTTTTGGCTTCCTCTTCGTTTTTGAGGTCGAAAAAAGCTAAAGTTTGAGTCCTGTTGGTGAAGTTAATTCCATTAATGCGGGATCATGGATTAAAGAGGAAGGGAAAGTGATCTGTAATTAGGGTTCATGATGCATGCTCTACCATACTTTTTTTTCAAAGTGTGAAAAAAAATGTTAAAGAGTTTATCAACTTTAATGTACAGCAAATGATTTGGTTATGATAATTGGGCTTTTGAAAACATCTAACATTGTTCAAGCAAGTTTTATGAGACTTATCTATTACACTTATGTGTTCCTCAAGTAGCTTTGATGTGAACCTTTTCCCTATACATGGACACTTTTTACTCTAGTGCTGGCTAGAGGTTTTTTCCCCATGTTACCACATACTTGATACTCTCATATGTGGTGGTACTTTGTACTTAGGGATATTATTCAGCTCTTACTTCAGTTCAGTTCATCGTCAATAGAGAGAGGGCTATTCCAGCCATCATCTTCTCCAGGTGTCTTGCTGCGTTTGTGCTCCTTGTGTCTGCTTCTTGTGTGTCTCTCGCACTTCTACACACACCCAAAAGTGGTATCAGAGCAGGTTCAGATCCTTCTCAAGTTTCGGTTTTTGTGTCGTGGCGTGTGCGCACTTTTAACAGTGCAAGTCGACTTCGGAGCATAGAACTGTGAATTTCAGCAACCAAGAAACATTTCCACTAGGCGCGCTGAGGTTTTAACCCCATTTCGAAGCCATTCGTGCAGTCAAAATCGCCATCAGAGTGACGATTTGTGAGCTGAAATTTCAGCATTTCAACTTTCGTCGAAGTGAAGATTTTGTCACATTCTTGTTCTTTTGTGAAATGGTAGGTAGCAATGACTTGTTTGGCATGCTTCAAGATGAAGATAAGCTTGATGGGACCAACTATCCGATGTGGTCTTACATGATGAAGCATGTTCTTGTTGCTAAACAACTTTGGAACATAGTGGCAAATGTAGATCGAAGACCCGCAGGTGCTTCTACTTCACAGTCTACTGTCACAGATGGAGCTTCTTCTTTGAGTACAGTGGTTTCTCCTTCTCCACCTACACACAAGCAACTTAGATGGGATGGAAAAGATGCTCAAGCTCATGCTTTGATTGCGCTTTCAGTGAAGCGGCATATAGTTCCACACATTCGGTCATGTTCTACATTGAGACAGGCATGGGACACTCTTGCTTCTTTGTATGCCATGCGTAATGAAGCACGTGTTGCATACTTGAGGAAGCAACTAAAGGATGTATGTATGGCTGAAAATGAGTCTGTGGATGTGTATGTGACACGCATCAAGGACTTGAAAGAGCAATTGGCAAACATAGATGAGATCATTCCAGATGCATCACTCATTTCTACATTGTTGAAAGGATTACCAGAATCTTTTCAAAGCTTTGCTACTACACTCCATTTGGTTGCAAAAGGAAATCCTAATATGTATGCATTTGACGAGGTTGTGTCTCTTCTTTTGCAAGAAGAGCAATCTAGAGTGAATAGGAGTGGTTTGATTGAGGGAACACAAGCACTTGCTATCTCACAAAAGGGGAAAAGCAAGTATGGTTCAGCTTTGGGCTCATCAAAACGAAAGCCTCAAGCTTCCTCTTCCACTCATTCCTCTAATGATGGTGATTTGCAAAAGAAGAAGAGATGCAAATATTGCCGAAAGGTTGTTCATACTATTGATGAATGTAGAAAGCTTGCTAAACGCAATGAAAAGAAGAAGGAATCCAGCATGTCTATTGCTGAAAATTCAGAAACTATAAAGAATGATGAAGCTAACATGGCTCAAGATTTTTGGGCATGTGTTGTTACATGTCATTATGATGCTTCTTTGCATTCTAAATGTATGGTTGAGAGTGAGGCTGATTCGGATTGGTTCTTGGTTCTTTGATAGTGGTGCTTCAAAGCACATAACATCATGCAAAAGATTTTTTGCCTCTTTGAAACATGCACCCAAAGGAGGACATGTGGTGTGTGCAAACAATGCCTCTTATCCTATCATTGGAGTAGGAGAAATTGAGCTTACGACTGCAAATGGAGGTGTGATTCTCTTGAAAAATGCATTGTATGTGCCCGGTATCAAGAAGAACTTAATTTCAGTTCCGTTGATTGCCAAAGCTGGACTTCATGTACACTTTGTTGATGATAAGTGTATGGTTCATGATTTCAGCAATGGCGATGTTATTGTGATGTCCGATACATTATGTAATGGTTTGTATCACATGGATACATACAAGAGGGCTGCCTCGAATGCCTTGGTTGCTCATACTTCTTCCATGGCTGAAATGGAGCTTTGGCATGCTCCTTTTGGTCACTTGAACTTCAATAATTTGCTTTACTTCCAAAAGAAGGACATGGTTATTGGTTTTTCTACACTTAAGTCCATTGAAAAGCATGCATGTGAAGGTTGCATTCTTGGAAAAATGCATCGTGCTTCTTTTCCAAAAGATAGTCATACATGCACTACAAGAAAATTCAGCTTGTTCAACAAGGATGTCCATTTTTTCATGTTGGGCGACCCTCCTTGAAACAAAATAGAAGACTGCACCATCGCTGAGATGGAGGCTTCATCTTCAAATATTCAAACAGTGGAAAACTAGAAGGGATACAATACCCACTCTTCAGTTGTCACTCCATGTGACTCGAAACCGACAATAGGTACACAACTTGCAGAAAGAATCTATCATTCAATTCATCCTTAACCTGCCTAATTTAAAGTATTTTTTGTAGAATCAAAAGATAAAAGAAAAGTTTTTATATTTCTTCATGTTCTTTTGTTCTTTTTTTAGAGTACAATGAATTGGAAACACACTCACAAACCCAACCTCATAAGGTAGAGGCACCCATCTTATGTCTAGCAAAGACTTGAACTTAGGACTTCCTCCCAGGGACTCAAGGTGTCAAATTATTTTTTTGTTTTTCTTTCCAAAATGAGAGTCTCGTTTTTAGGGACCTAACTAATGGCTAGCTCCCCTCTTGGATTATTATTAGCACGTGACTTGGCATTTAGAAAATTAGAGTAGAAGTCCTAGGCTACTTATCCGGGTGGTTGGGCCTCTTGCCTCTTGAGGTGGGGGCGAGGGTTCAACCCCCACCGACAACATGTAAGGGACACGTTTATCATGGAAAGTTGTATCTTGTGGTTGATGTGCCACCGTTTGTCCTGCCCCACGGTAGTTGTCACCGCAATCTAACCCAGCTATGTAAACCCCTGTTCTTGTGGGATAAGGGGGGCCCCATAGGTACTATGCCCTTCCTTGTATAGTTGCAATTTCAAAGTTAAAGTCTGGAGGCTCCATTTTAAAATTAGAGTAGAAGGCGGCTCCATTTCTATTATAACAAATGAAAGTGTAGCTGCAGCTTTGGGAAACTAGTAAAAGTTCTACTCATAACCAGTCTTTGTTCCTTCACCATGTCTTTGGAAAACTAATAAAGCTAATATTCGTACACAGAGTCTATGCTCCTTTACGATGTCATTTCCCAGGTGTAGTATAATCTCTTCAGCTCTTCTGGAGCGTCCTCTGTCTGTAGATTCACATGAATATGTGAAGATGAGGATGGATTTCGAGCGCCGACATTCTCCCCGTCAACTCAATGCATTTGGCAGTAGGCCGCGCTCACGGAAGAATAGAGCAAAATCATAATAATTGAATAAGAATATACAGGAAAATGAGCGTGAGAATGCTTGAATTCAAGAGAGCGAACGGCGTAGATGACGATCATTGCTTCAGATACAGATAACATGCATCCAAATGAACGCTGACTGCGATAAGCCCAAACCATGCGACATAGCCTTCAACAAGCTGTGTTTAATCCATTGAAATCGGTGACGAATTCAAAGAAACGATTGTATTGGCAATCAATCACAGTAAGTTTCCATCTTCAAAACGGTTTGCTTCTTTCCTCGAAGATGAAAGCCCAGTTACAGATCTTATTAGCAAATAACTGCTAAGCGATTTTCTTACATTTCTTGAAAGCAATCAGTTGCGCTCCGCAAGAGGTCCTTCCCCAGTTGACCTCCCGCACAGAGGCTGCAAGTTATAATAGAAGAAATTCGTGGAGATAGATAAATTATATAAATGTACTGGCAAGAAGGTGACTACCGGATGATGAACATTGCTTGAAGCAGATACTCCAACAAACTGTATATGATTTTTGACGGATTGATGGAGAAATCAAATAAGCGTTATTGTCTTAACTAGTCAGTGTCAGAGAGCCCGTCAATTACTGAGTCTTCATGGTTAGATCAGATTTTTATTGTCTTCGATAATGGCACACAAGTTGCAGGTTCTTGTACAAATGATTTGGGATGCTTTGTAAGTGTTTTTGAAATAAATCCAATGGCCTCAGCAAGAATTTCTTCCTCAGTTGCCCTTCACAACTTTCTGGAATTCATCCTTGTAGAAGAAAACTACCGATGCAGGAAATTTACACAGTTAAAACAATACGATGGTGATGATGAGGTGCACATCCCTTGAGAGAGAGAGACTTCAACGAATTCTGTATAAGTCTGAACAATTGATGGAGCGCAATCCTTAATCTCCTTGCAGGCAATCAAGATGAAGCAACCAATCAACAGGAACTTTTCATCTTCTATCAATGCTTTCTTCCGTCTTTGCTGTCTCTGTTAGGAAGGTTGTTCCGATTTTCTTTCTTGTAAAGAAGTGCACAACGTCGAAGCACATACTACAACAAAACTGTGTATCATTTTTTATCATTTGTAAAAGTCGAAACACT
Source organism: Ceratopteris richardii (assembly GCA_020310875.1). Lineage (NCBI taxonomy): Eukaryota > Viridiplantae > Streptophyta > Polypodiopsida > Polypodiales > Pteridaceae > Ceratopteris > Ceratopteris richardii. Next base: position 128,419,848 of record CM035410.1, on the reverse strand, counting down.
GTTAATCTCTTTGCTGATAACAGTAACAACCAACAGAAAGTTTCAATCTTCTGTGATGCTTTCATATTTTTTGATATCGATGTCAGACAAGTTCTAGCTCCTTTTTCTTTCACATATTAAGTCAATGTACTTTCTCATCTGGCATGAAAGCAATATATCATGTTCATCGAGGGTAGCGTAGCCGATGGATGTCCCTCACACATTTCTGCATATTACCATTGTAATAAATCTACTGATGTGGGCAGTTTATATGGTCTTTACGGAGTGCACAACGCTTTTTACAGATAGTTGCGGCAAGCTTTGTTGATTCCTTAGCATCCCCTAAGAGTTCAAAGCATACGCTACGCTTAGCAGATCGGAATAAGAGAACAAGTCAGCAAGGTAGCCCTTGTAACACACAATCTCCTTGCTGTCAGCTACTTTGCTCCGTGGAGTGCTGTCAGAGCCTTCTTTATGCTCTCTCTTCAAACGCCTGGCGTCAGAGCAAGCACGTCAGGATTCCCACCTGTTGCCCTGATCGGTGGCAATTGCCAATGCTTTTACTTTCCAGCCAAAGAATGAAATCCATCTCCAAAAGAAGGATGTCCATTTTTCCATGTTGGGCGACCCTCCTTGAAACAAAATAGAAGAGTGCATCATAGCTGAGATGGATGCTTCATCTTCAAATATTCAAACAATGGAAAACTAGAAGGGATACAATACCCACACTTCAGTCGTCACTCCATGTGACTCGAAACCGACAACAGGTACACAGCTTTCCGTCATTCAGTTCATCCTTAACATGCCTTTCCGTCATTCAGTTCATCCTTAACATGCCGAATTTAAAGTATTTTTTGCAAAATGAAAGAGTGAAAAAAGTTTGTATATTTCTTGACGTTTTTTTACTTTTTCTTCTTTGGAGACTTCCAAGATAAGAGTCTCGCTTTTAGGGAGCTAACGGCTAGCTCCCCTCTTGGATTATTAGCGCGTGACTTTGCATTTAAAAAATTAGAGTAGAAGGCGGATCCTTTTTTTTTTGAGAAAAAAAAAACAGAGTATAAAATTGATGCAAATCAGAAAAATACAAGAGATCCTCAGAGGAGGGAGGGCAAGCCCCAAAGAGGTCCAGGTGGAGACAATCCCCAAAAAGGGAAATTACATCAAGAGTACCTAATTTCAGAGAAATCCTGATTGGTGAGTCTAGCAGTATGGATATAGTTCTATGGCAGATTCTCAGAGGTCACACCCTGTGGTCTATTTGGAAATACAGAAACAGTAAAATCTTTGACAGAAGATGTAAGGATCAGTTCTTCTCTTTTCTAGTGGGTATGAGAAGAATCCTCAAATATTGTATGTCTTATTACAAAGAAATTCCTGTTGAGGAATTTAGCCCTTTTGTAATCATTAAGAATTACCATTATAACTCTTGGAGGGAAAAAATGTTGCAGCTTCACTCACAGACCAGAGTTGATATGATCAATTTCCTAAATGTATACCTAGAGAGGCGGATCCATTTTCTATTATAACAAATGAAAGTGTAGCTTTGGGAAACTAGTAAAAGTTATACTCATACTCAGTCTTTGTTCCTTTACGATGTCTTTGGAAAACTAATAAAGCTAATATTCGTACCCAGGGTCTTTGCTCCTTTACGATGTCATTTCCCAGGTGTAGTATAATCTCTTCAGCTCTTTTGGGGCGTCCTCTGTCTGTAGTCTCACATGAATATGTGAAGATGAGGATGGATTTCGAGCTCCGACATTCTCCCAGCAAAATCATAATAATTGAATAAGAATATACAGGAAAATGAGCGTGAGAATGCTTCAATTCAAGAGAGCGAACGGCCTAGATGACGATCATTGCGTCAGATACAGATACCATGCATCCAAATAAATGCTGAGTGCGATATGCCCAAACCATGCGACATAGCATTCAACAAGCTGTGTTTAATCTGTTGAAATCGGTGAGGAATTCAAAGAAACGATTGTATTGACAATCAATCACAGTAAGTTTCCATCTTCAAGATGGTTTCCTTCTTTCCTCGAAGATGAAAGCCCGGTTACAGATCTTCTTAGCAAATAACTGCTAAGCGATTTCCTTACATGTCTTGAAAACAATCAGTTGCGCTCTGCAAGAGGTCCTTCCCCAGTTGACCTCCCGCACAGAGGCTGCAAGTTATAATAGAAGAAATTCGTGGAGACAGATAAATTATATAAATGTACTGGCAAGAAAGTGACTACCGGATGAACATTGCTTGAAGCAGATACTCCAACAAACTGTATATGATTTTTGACGGATTGATGGAAAAATCAAATAAGCTTCATTGTCTTAACTAGTTAGTGTCAAGAAAGCCCGTGCATTACCGAGTCTCCATGGTTAGATCAGATTTTATTGTCTTCGATAATGACACCCAAGTTGCAGTTGTTTTGTACAAATAATTTAGAATGCTTTAATGTAAGGGTTTTTGAAATAAATCCAATGGCCTCAGCATGAGTTTCTTCTCAGTTCCCCTTCACAATTTTTTGGAATTCATCCTTGTAGAAGAAAACTACTGATGCAGGAAATTTACACAGTTAAATCAATACGATGGTGATGATCAGGCGCACATCCCTCGAGAGAGAGACTTCAACGAATTCTGTATAAGTTTGAACAATTGATGGGGAACTGGACGCAATCCTTAATCTCCTTGGCAATCAAGATGAAGCAACCAATCAACAGGAACTTTTCATCTTCTACCAATGCTTTCTTCTGTCTTTGCTGTCTCTGATACGAAGGTTGTTGTTCCTATTTTCCTTCTTTGTAAAGATAATTCAAGGTTATCCTTATATTTATATGTAGTCAAAGCAATCCATTGCGCTCGTCAAGAGTTCTTTCCTCTATCGACCTCCCATAAAATCCTGTAACCTACCGTACCATATCTTACAAAAAATTAACAGATGCAGATAACTTACATTGTTAAATTAGCAGATGCAGATAATTTACATTGTTAAATTAACAGATGCAGATAATTTACATTGTTAAATTAACAGATGCAGATAACTTACATTGTTAAATTAACAGATGCAGATAATTTACATTGTTAAATTAACAGAATGGTCATCACAAAAGAGCACAACGTCGAAGCACATACTACAACAAAACTGTGTATAATTTTTTATCATTTATAAAAGTCGAAACACTGTTAGTCTCTTTGCTGATAACAGAAGCAAGCAACAGAAAGTTTCAATCTTCTGTGACGCTTTCATATTTTTTGATATCGATGTCAGACAAGTTCTAGCTCCTTTTCCTTTCACATATTAATTCAATGTACTTTCTTATCTGTTATGAAAGCCATATTTCATGTTTAGCCGATGGATGTCCCTCACACATTTCTGCATATGATCATTATAATAAATCTACTGATGCGGGCAGTTTATGAGATGGTCTTTACGAAGTGCACAACACTTTCCACAGATAGTGCGGCAAGCTTTGTTGATTCCATAGCATCCCCGAAGAGTTCAAAGCATACACTACGCTTAGGAGATCGGAATAAGAGAACAAGTCAGCAAGGTAGCCCTTGTAACATTTGCTAGTTCACCGAAGGGCGTTTATCGCAATTTTTCTTTCGACTAGTGAAACAATGGGCGTCATCAGAATCTCCTTACTGTGAGCTACTTTTTTTTTTTTTTAAATGGAGGTTCGGCTGAAGCCTACTCCCCCTGACTTTAACTTTGAAATTGCAACTGAAGCCTACTCCCCCGGACTTTAACTTTAAAATTGCAACTGTACAATGAAGGGCATAGTACCCATGGGACCCCCCTTATCCCACAAGAACAGGGGTTTACAAGACTGGTTTAAACGGCGGTCAACACTACCGCAAGGATAGACAAACGGTGGCACTCAGCCACAATGCAAGATGTTTCCAGATTACATGTCCCTTACATGTTGCTGCCAAGGATTGAACCCTCGCCCCCGCCTCAAGAGGCGAGAGGCCCAACCACTAAGCTAGCGAACTGGGACTGAGCTACTTTGCTCCGTGGAGTGCTGTCAGAGTCTTCTTTATACTTTCTTTTCAAACGCCTGGCGTTAGAGCAGGCACTTCAGGCATCCTACCTCTTGCCGTGATCGGATACCTCTTGCCGTGATCGGTGGCAGCTTGCCAGGTGTCAATGGTGTAAGCTAATCCCTTGACTTTGATGGCCTTCCGAAAGAAAGAGTGGTCAATTGATAGATCCGTTGGTGAATTAGGCAAAAAAAATTGACTTTGATGGCCTTCCGAAAGAAAGGGCGGTCGATTGATAGATCCGTTGGTCAATTAGGCAAAAAAAATTGTAACTATAAGAAGGCCTCTCCCTTTAGACATCATAGGGTTTTTATCTTGGAGAATAACAAGATTTAAAAGCAAGTGGACGGCCCATGAGGGTAATGAGAAGATCATTAACCTTCTCATTAACTTCTACCAAAACATTGTTTTCATGTCGAGCTCTAAAGTGTTACCACTATAGTGCCTTTGGGCCATCCTACCCTTGCTTTGTGGAATATGGGAGATCCCTAGGGCACTGTGCCTCTTCCCTGTAAATTTTTTTTTTTATTATTATTATTCAAGCAAGGAAAACTAGACCTTGATTGAACCTCTTAAAAAAAAAAACTCTCTAAAGACCGACCCAAGATAATTTTTATATAAGCCATATTGTTATCTTCTTTTTTAGCGAACAAGGAAATAAAGTAAAAAAAGAAGTAGGAGGAGGGTGAGGTTCCTGTAGACTAAAATATTTTGAAGGAAAAACCCCATAGGGAACATTAGAAGGCCCAAACTGTCCGATACATCAACAACATTTTATGAGAGTAAACTTTAAACTCTCTCTCTCTCTCTCTATTTGAGTGACAACACATGGTTGGAATATGCCGAAGTCAGGAAGCTTTGTTGGCAACATCAGTTATCGTATCTATACGAAGATAAGAATTCAACAAAGAGGACATATTGATGATCTTTTACATATACATATACATACAGTTTACATTTACATACACACACACACACACATATATATATATATATATATATATATATATATATATATATATATATATATATATATATATATATATATATATATATATATATATATATTGTTTGAAGCAAGTGGACCTCAATAACAATAAATCACAAGTTTATAGGATGTTCAAACACATGAACCTTAGCAAACTCACCTTAAAACTCAAAAAGAAGATGAGTGAGAGACAGAGAGAGAATAGACAAGATTTTCAAAGCTCACCTACACTATCTACATTCCAATGTCAAATTACAATGTGAAAATATGATACAAACTAACAATATCTAAATCTAGGCAAAAATAGGAACCAGATACAAGAAATTGTATGCCTAAAAGGTATGAAAACTGTGTGTGTGTGAGAATATGGAGAATATGAACAATTTAGAATTGTTTTACAATAAATTCAAATTCTGACTATCTAAATCAGAAACTAATGAATGAACAAGTAAGGATAGATATAGATTTGTTACTCACAATATGTTAGCTAACATGAACTCCTCCAGATGTATCCAAATGTAAAGCACAACTCCTTCAAGAGTGTAGATACTCTCTTTCTCACATAGAGGACCTCTAAGATCTCCTTCTTAGCATTGAGTGCTTGATAGAGATCCTTGAGAAGATTGATCACCTTGAGTGATGATTATGAAGTGAGGTTGGCCCTTCTTATATAGTTTATGTCCCTCCAAAAGCATAAAACAAGAAGTTACAGAAGCAATCGCCATCAAAAAAATCAAGGATAAATTTTGATTCTTGCACCGATTTGCTTTCTGAAAAAACTTCACGCTAAACTTAGCTTTTTTGAAAAGTTATGCCAAAACTTTAATTCGTGTTGATTTGGACCGCGGTGAGTGTTATGAGAAGCATGTGCCTTAGCCACTTTGCCACCGCAACACTTCTTATGGAAGATTCACAAAGACTTGTCATATGCTAGATTTTTTGACCAAATGTGGACATTGCTTCCAACAATCCCCCCTTCAATGAGGTCTGGGAAACACATGAACAACACAAGGAAGAAGAAGAGGCTTGGAGCACAACACACAATACTGAATGTATTATCAAGAGAATGTACAAAGATAAGTCACTCGTTAGGGTTATAGGCGTATATACAAGCCAAGGGAAAAAAACCTCCTAAAGAGGGAAAAAAGTGCCACGGTGGTCCTAGTGTGTTCACACACATCACTATCGAAATATATCAACAAATCCCCCCTGGAAGTGATGCGGTGAACAAGGAGCTCGCACTCATGTATAAGGAAGTGCCAAGCTATGTGGAATCGATCCGCAAAAGGAAGTAAGCCCAAAGCTTTGCAAAAAGCTTCAAACTTCTCCGTAGCGAGAGCCTTTGCGAAAAGGTCTGCAACGTTCTCCTATGTGGGCATATATGCCAAACTGATCTCTCCAGCAAAGAACCTCTCCTTGACATAATGACAGTGCACCTCAATGTGCTTAGTGCGAGCATGGAACACAGGGTTCTTCGCAATTTCCAATGCACTCTGACTCTCAGTAAAGGTGGTGGGGGCAGAAGACTCACCAAAACTCAAATCAGCCATAAGGCATTTGAGCCACACAGACTCAATAGTCGCTATGAAAGCTGACTTATACTCAACCTCACAACTAGAAGTGGCCATAGTAGGGTGCTTCTTGCTCAAGCAAGATCTGCATGAGCTACCAAACATGAAGCAAAAAACACTGGTGGACACAGGAGTGTCATAACAATTAGCCTCCTCGAGTCAAAAAAATCATGTAAATCTGGCGATAGTGATCTTCCCTTGGGATAAAACACAATCCAAGTGGACAGGTACCACTCAAGTAGCGAAAGATGCACTTAACTGCCTACCAATGCTTGACACTTGGACAATGCATAAACCTGCTCATCTCCAAGACAACAAACTAAATATCTAGCCAAGTAATGCATAAGTAAATCAAGCATCCAACATCCTGTTGATAGAGAACAACATCAAATGCAGCTCCAACTTCATTAAGACTCAACCGTAAACCTATCTCCATAGGAGTGACAATAGGTTTGTAGTCTTCAAGGCCAAAATATTACAATAATGTATCAATATATTTTGGCTGACACAAAGCTATTCCACCATCAACTTGCATAAATTGAATGCCCAAATATTGATGCAAATGCCCCAAATCTGACATCTCAAATGAGGCATGCAAATCAGCCTTAAAATGAGCAATATGCTTCTCATGAGGACCAGTGAGCAGCATGTCATCAACATAGACAACAATGATCAGAAGCACATCATTTGCATGCTTAACATATAAGGTGCTCTCAGTTGGACTATTCTCAAAACCATGTGCAATTAGGTAGGCATGTATCTTTTCATAATAAGCACATGGTGCTTGCTTCAAACCATATAATACATTTTTCAACATGCACACTTTGTTTTCATGCCCTTTTTGCACAAAACCACAAGGCTGAAAAACATACACTTCTTCATGCAATTCCACCATTCAAAAATGTAGTTTTAATGTTCAACTAATGTACGCTTCAACCATGATGAGCGGCAAGTGCACATATGCTATGAACAATAGTCATTTGACATGTAGGAGCAAAGGTCTCATCAAAGTCAATGCCTCTTTCTTGAGCATAACCCCTTGCAACAAGCCTAGCCTTATACCTATGAATTGTTCCATCAAGCTTACACTTTAGCTTGTATACCCACTTATTGCCAATGGCCTTCTTACCAGGAGGCAAGTCACATAAAGACCAAGTACCATTTTTCATAATAGCATCATATTTTGATTGCATAGCAGCCATCTAATTTTCACAGTTTTGTGATTCATCAAGCAAAACAGGCTCATTCTAATCACAAAGACTAGAGGTAGCCATAGCATAGCAATCTAGTGTAAAAGAAGCACTATGAGAGCCTGAACAACTATGATATGATAGAGGAGCATCTAATTTGCTATCTTGCAAAGTCTACACCAACCATTTAGGCATAGTTTTTACCTCCTCTATATCAGTTCTCTCATCAATAAGTGCATCATTTAAATCTGCATAAAAAATGGAATGATCTGCATCACCATGTGAAACCTATAAAGGTTGAGAAGTCGCCTCATTTGGACTAGCACTAGATCACCTATAAAAAGAGGCAGCAAGGTGTCATATACATCTTTGGAGCTACCTAATGTCTCCTTAGTACATGAAAGTAATGGCTAAATAGCATCTTCCACAAAAACACCAAAATGTGTTTAGTTTGTGGATCATAGAGACGATAGCCTTTGCTTGGAGAACTATACCCAACAAAAATCCATTTCACTGCTTTATCATCCAATTTCCTACGTTGTTGTTTAGGCACTAATGCATATACCAAAAAACCAAAGACATGTAGGTGAGCAAGAGATGGCTTGCAACCATGCCAAGTGTTGGGGGATTCTTGTGCAGAAAGAGATTTGAGTGTTCGTAGGAGAAGGGGGAAATATGAAAAAAGATACAGACACTGGAACCTTCTGTAGAGTGATTATAAGGAGAAAAGTACAATGGTGATGTACAATACAATCCAAATGCTCTCTGTGCGAAATCCCAAAGTGTGCACAATCAACAAAGTTACAAAATACCCAAGTTTATTGTTACCACCAACCTTCTCTACACCAGACCTCTACCTTCTCCAAGCTTGCACTTGTGCACACCTTGCACTCAGGCTTCCAATAGGGGGAGGGATGGACACCTTCTGTCGACAAGCACACAGCTTCAATAGAACCTTGTGAGCGTTGGTTGCATGGCTTAGCACTTCTCTGCACACATCTAAGTCACTCTCCTTTCACACCTTGCACTTCACTTCTATGTGTCTCACACTCCTATATGTCTCTAACTCCTCCCTTAGTGTAGACTATGCTCACCTTGCTTAGTCTAACCAAGAATAGTGCCTTGCCTTGATTTGAGTGTTGGTTCACGTACGCTCCTAACTCCTTAGAGAATTTACAGAAAGACACTCTGCAACCTGCAACCAACTTTCTGCAATTATACCCTTTGTGAGCAATTAATTGTGCACTACCCATGCACCTTGACACCCGAAATTTGAATGCTTTGACTTCATCCATGTTGACTTTGACCTTGAACCTGTTGACTTTGACCACTTTGCCTTTGAATGTTTTAATTTGATTGTGGTTGACTTTGACCAATATGACTTTCATGGGCTCAATAGTTGCCCACCACCTAAGGGACTCTCCGTCCCGAAGAGCTACAGCCAAAGCTCTGAGCAAAGATGACCCCATAATTCCTGTATGGCAAAATCTTCAAAAGGAAACTTGAGTAGCTACCAAGTCCACTAGGAACGGTAAAGAACAAGCACCAGAGAAGAACCAAAAGTGGAAATTTTGCATTGAAGAGCAAAGGATGGTGAATGGAGGGTAGTAAGGAGAGGGGAGGGAGGGCTGAGGGGGCGGAGATGGATAGGGCTTGGAGGGGTAAGGAAGGGGCTGGGGAGAAGGGTAAAGGGAGGGTGAGGGAGTACGATTATGCTCTAGAGAGGGCCAAAATGATACAACAGTAAAGCTACAGAGGGTGCATATGGGAAAATGTGAAACATATGTTAGAATAAGGTGAGAATAGACCATGTGGACCATGTGCGTAATGAAAAACACGTGAGAAATGTGCTCAAAACATGTGAGTTTTGACTAAAAGTCAGAAAAAGTTGCGTTTTTAGAAAAACTAAGGCAATAAATGAGACGAGAGCTGCCAAAAGACTTGAAAATGACTCCAAGTTTGAAAACAATGGCCATCCGAGGCACAATCTAAAGCCAAAAGCATTGGACCATGAAAAATAATATATATATATATATATATATATATATATATATAAAGTATTTATTATGATTATATATATGTTTTTTTTAGATTTTAACGCTCATGGGGTTGGGAAAAGCTTAAAAAAGAAAAAAAATAAAAATAAAATAGAATAAAAGTAAAAAAAGAAATTAATTAAAAAATAAAATAAATAAAAACTAAAAACTAAAAATTCATGGGGGGAAAGAAAAAAAATAGAATAAAATAAAATAAAATAGAAATAAATAAATAATTAATAAACTAAATAAAAATAAAATAAAAAAATAAAAAATAAAAATTCGTTGGGGGGGGGTGGGTGGGTGGGCACTCAAGCAGTTGGGCAGTGGGGGGGAAGGTGGGTGGGCGGGTGGGTGGGTGGTGGGGAGGGGAGTGGGGAGGGGAAAAATAGAGAGAGAGAGAGAGAGAGAGAGAGAGAGAGAGAGAGAGAGAGAGAGAGAGAGAGAGAGAGAGAGAGAGAGAGAGAGAGAGAGAGAGATTTTTTGGGGGGAAATAAAATTAGCCACCAGGGGGCTCTTCTTTTTGGGGGGGATACCCTAAAAAATATAAAAAATACGAATAAAATCCAAAAAAATGCAAAAAAAAGGAAAAATTCCCAAAAAACTTCTCAACATTTCTAGGTAATTTTCTCACTCAAAACCACAGAGAGCTTCCTTTATTCTTCCAATTTATCAAGAAAATGACATTGAAAAAGAGAAAAAAATGCTACAAATTTTTCTAAAAATGTCTTAAAAATTCCAAAAAAAAATCCTATAATTTTTTCCTTATCCAAAGGTTGTGAAATGGCTTCTAAGTTGCATAAAAATCAAGGAACAAGCATGAAAATGAATAAAAACTACTAAAACCTGAGCAAAAATGGAATGAGAAGGCTATGTACAACCTGGACAGATTTGCAAGTTCCAGGTAATCCAAAAATCTTCAGTTGTGCTGATGATAGGCCTTGAGCCTTGATATATTGACCAATGGTAGTACCTCGCCTTTCAGAGTCTCTAACTCCACTGCACCCCAATTTAGCGTAGTCTTAATTCTATAAGGTCCTTCCCAGTGTGGAAGCCATTTTCCCCTTACTTGTGTGAGGATTTGAGGTCTATGAAGAAGAACTAACATGCTTGTTTGTAAGTTATTGTTCCACAGATTCCGATCATGTGCCTTCTTCTTCTTCATTTGAGTTTCTAGCAATTGTTTTGCAACATGTAGACGTATCTCTTCCACTTTATTCAGTGCTCCAAGCCTCTGAGGGACACCACAATCTTTCTTTCCCTACATGAATGCTAGTTTTGGTGACCCATGTAGAGCTTCAAAGGGTTCAATAGGCAATATCCCATAAACCAAATGGAATGGAGAGTATCGAGTAGCTTCTTTGTAAGCTAATTTGTACGCCCATAGGGTACCTTGATAAGCTATGCCCCAAGAAGTGGGCTATAACATACATTCCTTCCTTAACATGGCAATTAATACCTTATTGATGGATTTTTCCTGTCCATTAGCTCTTGGATAATAGGCACAAGAGGTCCTATGTAGAATTTTGTACCTATTAAAAATTTCATGTAGGACCTTGTTCACAAAATGAGTACCTTGGTCCGTACAAATTTCAAGGGGGCATCCAAATCTGCAAATGACGTTACTATAAATGAAATCAGCAACGGTTTGAGCGGTGCAATCAAGGGAGGCAATAGCTTCAGCCCATTTTGTTGCATAGTCAGTGGTGATCAATAGATACTTTTCTCTCTTTGGAATCGACGCAGGGTAGATGGGCCCTATGAAATCTAGCCCTCACTTCTCAAATGGTTGCCAAGAAGTGCAAATAATCAAGGGGTTGTGCCTCTGCTTTGTTGGCTTGGGTCCACACCTCTGACAGACATCACATGATTTCCCCATTCCTCTGGATCTTTGAATAATGTAGGCCACCATAAGCCAGAATCAAGGATTCTCTAGCTCATAATATGTCCTGGAAGGTGCCCACCACTTGTTCCTTCATGTGCATATTTAAGGACTTCCCTCACCTCTTCTTCTTCCATGCACTTTCCAAACCTGTTACCTTTTCCCTGTCTATATAATTTTCCCTCAATGATGGTAAAAGGTCTGCTTTTGATTAGCAGTCTCTTTCTTTGCACAACACTTGCCTTCTTTGGATAGAATCTAGTTTTAATAAAATTCTTGATGTCATCGTACCAACCTTGAGCTTGTACAGCAAACAGATTAGCATCTGGAAAATCATCATTTACTCCAATTGCTTCATCCATCATGTTGATCCTGGATAGGTGTTCTGCCATGACATTTTCTTTACCTGGCCTATGGACTACAGAAAAATCAAATTCCTGGAACAAAAGTAGCCACCTCCATATCCTCCTAGTCACTTGTGGCTTGTTCAATAAATACCTGAGTGGTTGATGATCAGTGATGATAACAAATTTCACACCTAGCAAATAATGACAAAACTTTTGTACAACGAAAACCATTGCTAGGGCCTCCCTTTCTATGGTGCTATAATTTTTTTCAGCCTTAGTCAAAATTCAACTAGCATATTGGATAGGTCTGTCAAGTTTGTATTCTTCATTGTGTTGAGCCAAAACTGCACCCACTACATATGCATTGGCATCTACATGTACATGAAAAGGTTTTTACCAATCTAGTGTGATAAGAATTGGTGCAACTACCAATTTGGACCTTAATGTTTGATAAGCCTTCTCTTCTTCTTCTTCCCATTTAAAGGGTACTTCTTTACCTATAAGTCTAGCTAGTGGCCTGGCTATCTCTGCATACATTTTGATAAATCTTTTGTGGTACCCAATATGGCCCAAGAAGCTTTGAATCTCTTTAGGAGATTTGGGTTTAGGTAAATTTAGTATAGAAATAATTTTATCAGGGTTCGGAGCCATATCTTTAGCCGATACCACATGTCCCAAGAGGGTTCCTTCTGTCACGAGGAAATGACATTTATTTGGGTTAGCTTTAGTTTGTCTCCTTGCATCTTTTAAAAACATTGTGCAGTTGTCTCAAGTGATGGTCCAAGCAATCCAAAGGGGTCTCTTTGTGAGATCCTGAAAATGAAGAAAATTCATCCATGAAAATTATAACTATTTCTAGCAATAAGGGTCCAAAAATGAGGTTGACCATCCTATTAAAGGTGGCTAGAGCATTTTTGAGTCCAAATGGCATTTTTACATACACATATGTGCCCCAGGGTGTGATAAAAGCAGTCTTTTCATGATCCTCTGGGTGGATGGATATTTTGTTATAGCCACTAAAGCCGTGCATAAAGCTATATAATGCGTGTCCATCCACTTCTTCAATGACCTGCTCTGCAAAAGGCATGGGGAATCCATCTCGAATGCTCTAAAGTCAACACAAATCCTGATTTTGTTGGAATTCTTCTTTGGTACTATAACCATTGGTGAAAGCCATTCTGAGTGTTCCACAGGAATGGTGATTCCTGCATCCTCCATCTTCTGTATTTCCAAGTAAATAGCTTCAACATATTTTGGGTTAAGTCTATAAATCTTTCCTCTTATTGGTTTGGCTCCATCAACAAGAGGGATTTTGTGCTCTCCATAATTGGCAGGCACTCCTTCTAAGTCTTTATAATGCCACGCTAAAACATTTGCATAGTGTGTCAAGAAAGATTTTACCTTCTCAAGCAGCTCTGGGTGGCTCCACAACCAAGTGTCCACCAAAACTGGACGATTATTTTCTTGAGTGCCTAATTGTACTTCTTTGACTGGGTTTCTATCTACCATGGTATCTACATACTCATCTCCAACTCTATTTTCCTCCAATAGCTTTTCCTGCATTGTTGCATAAGCAAGAGTGTTCTAGATCTCAATGTATTCCTCTTTGTCCTGCATCCATCCTATAGGGATTTCTTGAATTGGCAAGGAACATTCCTCACTAGTATGATTTACCTTGTCTTTAACTTTAATAGCTTCCTTCTCTGTTGTTGTTGTATCCTCCTCCAAGTTGTGCTTGAGGGGTGTTTTCCTCCCCCTTCTGTGGTCTGTGATGGGTTCTCCCAATCCATCAACATGAACTTTATCCTCATTTTCATCATAACATTCATCTGTGCAAGAATTATTTAGAAAAACTCCAAAAAAAGAGGAAGAATTGCTTGCTTACAGCCAATTCAGAATGTCTTCTTCCTCCTCGAACTCTAATTGTGGTTGGTCCTCCATTTCTTTTTCCATGCAAATGCCAACTGATTGCATCATGCTGGTGTTCCCTTGATGATCTGGACCCTCCTCTAAATATATATGTCTAAGTTCATGCCCCTTCTTTTGTACCCACATAGTGTCTTTACCTCAGTCATGGATGAAACTTGCATGCTTCAACGATGGTCTTCCAATCAAGAGCGGAAATCCCCCCTCTACCTGGGGAAGTCTTAATACCACAAAATCCAAAATGAAGTAATTACCTTGTACTTCCAGTGGAACTTTTGGGATCACCCCCGTTAGCCTTACTTTGCTTTGATCTGCCAAAGTGACGGTGAAGTGGGCTGGTTTGGATGGGCGTAGGCCAAGCTTCTCCATGGTATGCTCAGGCATCAAATTTATGCAAGACCCACCATCCACAATGACTCGTTGTAGCTTTAATCCTTTAATTGTTACTATCATTCTTGGACTCTTATAGTCGATGAGAGGTGCTTCTTCTAAACCCTTCCCTTGGCCTAAGGCAGTAGTCTTGGCCACTAAGGTGGATGAGGAAGCCTCATCAATAATCTACAATACTTCATACCTGAATTTTGCATCCATATTTATCAACTCAAGAATACTAACCTCTGTTTTAATTGACTTGAATAATCTTGAAGCTCCATATTCCCTAAGATCAATTTTGATGTTTGATTTCTCAAGTTCCTTCTGGGCTCGGCTATATGCATTCCCAATGAAATCGTTAGTCTCTGAAAAAACTTCTTTTTGTGTTACCTCTTCACATTTTGTTGAACTTCCTTTCTCTTGTTTTGCATCTTCATATATATTTGATTTCCTCTAATGTATCTCTGGTCTTTGTGACTCCAAAATTATTAGATCCCTAGTTTGGTTCTTCTAGAATTTTCCCTTTGTTTCTTGTTTGCATGACCATGGAGTCGATTTTTTCTAATTGTACCACTCTAGTGGATGGTGATTACAACATTGGCTCCTTCTGCTGCTCCATGATTATCTACTGAGATCATTTGGAGATGGGGCCCAGATGTAGATGCTTTGTTTTGTGGGCAACAATTTGTATAATGATCCTTGGCATCTGGGCTATTCTTACAAGGGGGGGGGGGGGGTTTTGGCAGGGTGCATTTACTTTGATAATGGTGACCCTCAAGCTTTGAGACAGGGTTGCGGTCATGAGTTGTTCATACTCTTCTTAGTTTAAGAGAATTCCAATGGAAGAAAGATTACCTCTTAAGTCAGTACTGTCGATACCCTTGAACTCTTCTACACTTTGCACTTTGCTTCTTCTATGCTCAAATCTCCTTGGAGTCCCACCGGGCGTGCCAAATTTTGTTGGAGGATTCTTGTGCAAAAAGGGATTTGAGTGTTTGTAGGAGAAGGGGAGAAGATAAGACAAAGGACACAGACACTGGAAGCTTTTTTAGATTGATTGTAAGAGAAAAGTACAATGGTGATGTACAATACAATCCAAATGCTCTCTGTGCAAAATCCCAAAGTGTGCACAATCAACAAAGTTGCAAAATACCCAAGGTTCTTGCTGCCGCCGACCTTCTCTGCACCAGACCTCCACCTTCTCCAAGCTTGCACTTCTGCACTTCTAAAATCACTCTCCTTGCACACATTGCACTCAACTTCTATGTGTCACACACTCCTGTATGTCTCTAACTCCTCCCTTAGTATAGACTATGTTCACCTTGCTTAGTCTAACCAAGAATAATGCCTTGCCTTGATTTGAGTGTCATTTCACGTACGCTCCTAACTGCTAGAGTATCTTGGTGCTCACTTTGATGTCCCAAGATTGTCTCCAAAAGTGGGCAGCCAACGAATCCCTGTTTTATCTTGTAGTGACTTTAGACTAAAACAAAAATTTTAATTGGGGGCCATACTTTCACTTTTGCGTACGCGGCCACTTCACATACCTTCACATTTTGCCTTTTAATTCTTCAATGTGCACCTAAGAGAGGGTCCATTTGACCCTTTCAAAACACTTTAAAAACACTTTTAACCTTAGAGAATTTACAGAAAGACACTTTGCAACCTGCAACCAACTTTCTACAATTATACCCTTTGTGAACAATTAATTGTGCACTACCTGTGCACCTTGACACCCGAACTTTGAATGCTTTGACTTCACCCATGTGTACTTTGACCTTGAACATGTTGACTTTGACTACTTTGACTTTGACCATTTGACTTTGACTATGGTTGACTTTGATCGATAGGACTTTTATGGGCTCAACACCAAGCCTCATATGGAGTGATAGACTGCAATGCTTTAGTGGGACACCTGCTAAGTACATATGTTGCACACATAACAACCTCAAGCCCGAAGCTATGTGGTAAAATCTAACTCTTGATCATACACCTCGCCATCTCCATGAGTGACCTATTCTTCCTTTCAGAAATTCCGTTATATTGAGGTGTATATGGAACTATACACTGATGTTTTATCGGGCCTTCAACCAAAAATGCATTAAAGTCAAAAGAAATATATTATCTCCCTCAATCAGAACAGAGGGTCCCCATTTTACATGCTGGCAGATTTTAAGCCAAAATAAAAAACTGTTGGAACCACATAAAACACTTTGGACTTTGCTTTCAGTGGATACACCCATGCATGTGTGGAAAAATCATTAATGAAAGTCACAAAGTAAAGGTAGTTCCCAAAAGAAGATGTCTGCATATGATCACATAGATCACTGTAAACACGCTACAATTTTTTAGTAGCTCAAACTAAACTGTCTTTTGGGAAGGAGGAATGCTTGATTTTGCCCAAAATACAGCCTTCATAAACATGTTTATCAAGTGCCGCAAGTTTGGGCAAAGAGGACACCATTTCATATTTTTGCAGGCATAGAAAACTAGAAAAATCAGATGACCAATGCATCCCAAAGCTTTGCATCTGACATAGCATAAGATTTATGTACTGTCCATGCTAAATCATTCACAGATTTTTCATAGTCTATGAGCTTATAAAGCCCACGACATAAAATGCCAAAAGCAATAATGATATCGCCATTTGATAGATCATGAACTTTGTCATCAACAAATTTCACAACCAAGCTGATCTTGGCTAATGCTGAAACTAATAATAGACTTTTCTTGATCCCTAGCACAAATAAAACATCTGACAATGTAAAAGAACTACCATCAGTAGTAGTCAAAATGATCTTACCAACTCCCATGATAAAATAAGAAGAGTTGTTGATGCATGTGACAGTATTCCCTATAGGGGTAGACTCAAGTGAAGTGAAGAAACTACAATGCGAGGTAATATGTTTGGTTGTCCCACTATCAAATTACCAAACATTTGAGTCTACTGTAGACCTACACTATTAATGAGAAGATGGGTCATAACCGCAAGCAGTAGTAAATGCCCATTCTTCATTCTGTACAAGATTAGCAGACTCTGTTTTGGGTTTAGAGGCCTCCCCACAACCATTCTAGACTCTTTCTTCTTTGCCTCTTTTGTAGTGAGTTTTGGAAAACTCTTTATGATATGATCATTTCCTTTACATAATTTGCAAAACAATTTCTATTTTCTATTTCCATCTCGTCTTTGTCATCATTCTTTGATTGTGCATAATTAGCAGATTTTTGTTTACTAGTAGATGAGCTCCATTTACCTTTGACCTTCTAACTAGCGACGAAAGCTTGATCTGCAACACACATAATGGACATGTTATGCATAGATTGATCTTTCTGCAATAGAACAGAGACTAACTCATCAAATGTCAACGCATTTGGATTGCCTTTCATCATCAATCAAAGAGTAGAAGCAAAACTTTGATATGAATATGGAAGGCCATTCTAAACAGACTGCACAAGTGAACTGTTAGGCAAGACTTCATGAGCAGAAATCAACTACTCCTTCAAATCTTTCATCTTTGTCAAAAAACTATCCATGGAATCTCCTTCATTCATGTGCTCACTCTCCAACTATTTTCAGAGCTAAGCAACATTAGCCACATTCCTTGCCTGGTATTTAGTGGTAAGTGTATCCCAATCATCCTTTGCTATTTTGTAGGAGAGAATGTGCGGAATAATGGCATGTTTGATAGACAAGGCTAGCAATGCATGTGCCTGAGCATCTTTGCCATCCCAACAGAGTTGTTCTATAGTAGGTGTAGTAGGGATTGCAGCATGAACATGAACCTAAAGAATATCAGAATCTTCAATGCCATTTGCATCAGCTTTAGTAACTGTATTTGCAGGTGTTATGGGAAGTTTTTCAATGCCCCACACGATATTCCAAAGTCCTTTTGCAACCAATACATGACACATCATATAAGCCCATAATGGGAAGTTGTTACCATCCAATTTATCCTCAATAGCCAACATATAGAATACATCATTACTTTTGGCCATGGCCACTGACTAAAATACCCTTATGCAAAAAAATGAGTGTATCTCAATAGAACTACCTTATCGAGTTTTGCTAAACCTATAGTAGACTTTGAGATGCTTATACTCGCAAACTGAAACATATATATGTCTTTATAACAAAAAGGCAAAATTTCCTGCACAAGTTCTACGATAGTGAGCTCGAAGACCAAAATGAGCTCAGATCGCAATTTCAACACCACACAGCAAAGCTGTTTTGAACTCCTAATCAACTTGAGTATGCTCACCAAATTTTATGGGATTCTGAGACTGTGATCAGAGGGGTGTCGATGACACCCTAGATGAAGCAAGGACCTTAGATGAAGCAGGGACCTGCTCTGATACCAATTCTTGGATTTTGAGGTATGTGGAAGCACACGAATATCACAAGGAAGAAGAAGAGGCTTGGAGCACAACACCCAATACTAAATGTATTATCAAGAGAATGTACAAAGATAAGTAACCCATTAGGATTATAGGCATACAAGTCAAGGAAAAAACCTCCTAAAGAGGGGAAAAATGTCCCAGCAGTCCTAGTGTGTTCACACACATCACTCCCAAAATATATTAACAAATGTCACAATGGTACAAGGTTGAATACCTACAAAACTTTCCATGTCTACAAATATCTCTTAATTGATTTCCACTGAATCTTGAGCTGATTGTGTATGAACCTGGTTACTTGAGAAACTACAAACTAAATGTCTAGATGTGTATTACATAGATATATCAAGCAACCTATTGCTTGACTATATAACATAGCATCCAATGGTTGTGAATCTGAATCCGATTGTAATGACACATTGACATCCATAGGTGTTTGCATAGGCTTGGAATCTGTCATCTCAAACCTTTCCAATAATTTCTCAATGTATTTTTGTTGTGTCATGTAGATACACCCATCTTTGTACATGAATTCAATCCCAAGATAATAATGTAAAATACCGAAGTCATTTACAGCAAATATTGCTTAGGTTGTCCTTTAAACAACTGAATATTTGAATCTTTGGGACTTGTGATAATCATATCACTTTTTAGTGCATCTTGAACACTAGGTGGTCCATTCTCAATTGAATTGAGAGCTAAAATGTTATGAATCTCAAAATCTTTTGCATAATTTACCTGGTCTGTTTGTTGTCTCCTTGTTTGACTTCTTGTTCTTCCAATGTATTCTTTTATACCACTTTCCTTCTAGGTTTGATATAACCACTTTTGCGTATTTCTAAAAGGTGGTGGTATTGTTTCTGGTTCTTCAGTATCTCTTTCTTCTGGAACTCTAGAACCTTCTCCAACTTCATAAGTCAAAACTTCAAGAGGTGCTGATGATGGACTAGGTATTGTTGTAGGTAATGAAAAACTCTCTTCACCTTCATCTCTTAGGTTTTGAGAAGGTTCATCAACCCCCTTGTATGATTGAATATAAGAATCGAAATTCCTTCTAAAAAATGCATAGTCATCTGCTTTTATGAATTCTGGAATCTCTTCCTTCTTATCATAAATCTGACTTTCTGCAATATATGCATTGCTTGAGGGTAGGATATCACCTATATCTAGAACATAGAATTTGTATCCCTTGCTTTCAATTGCATAATCAATAAAGATGGTTTTAATGGCTTTTAGATCGAGCTTACCATGATCCTTCTTCTCAATGGGAACATAAGATGGGGAACCAAATACTTTAAAGTAACTCACATTGGGCTTCTTCCCATAATAAGCTTCATAAGGTGTGATGATCTTTAAAGCTTTTGTGGAAGACCTATCCTGAATGTGATTAGCTATATATATTGCATCAAACCAAAACTTGGGAGAAATGTATTTGGATGACATCATACTATGCATCATCTCAACAAGTATCCTATTCTTTCTCTGTGCAACACCATTCTGTTATGGGGTGTAAGCAATAGTGAGTTGATGAGAAATACCTTTGTCTTCAAGAATATACTTAAAGTCTTTAGACATGTACTCTCCTCCTCTATCACTTTTCAAAATTTGGATCTGTGACTGACTTTCATTTTCATCCATAGCTAAGAATTTTTTAAAATTAGGATAAACCTCTAACTTTACTTTAAGACCATAAATCCAGGAGTATCTTGAGAAATCATCAATGAACATAACAGAGTACCTGAAACCTTGAATAGAATTTGTTCTCATGACCATTCACATATGAATGTATGATCTCCACCTTCCTCGTGGTTGTGATGTATCCATGCTTCTTGAAAGGTAGTTTGTGAAGCTTTCCTTCAATATATCCTTCACATGATTTTGCATCATCTGGTCAAGAAAAAAAAAAGGCAAACTCTACATCGTACCTTGATCTTTGATATGCTTGAGAGCTATGTAACTAATATGACCAAATCTAGCGTGTCATACCTTCATGTTCTCCTTAGGTGTAGTAGGCCTAGCAACATTAGCATGACTAATTTTGGATAAGACAAGAATGACATTTCTTTTTTCACCTTGAAGTAGACAATGCTCCTCATTAGTGACATGAATCTTTCTTAAAAACAACCTTATAACAATATGACAAGAACATAGAGATAGAGAATAAATTCTCCTTCATGTGCGGAACATAAAGAACATTAGAAATTGTGAAAATTCCTCTTGATCTTGACTCATGATTTACTTCTCCAATGCCAACAACATCTAAATCATGAACATCTGCAATGGTCACTCTTCTTTCTGAAGAGTTCGAAAGAGAAGAAAATACCTTCCTGCAACATGTCATATGCTTAGTAGCTCTATAATAAAAAATCCAAGGATTATCTGAGACTGCATTTAATGCTGCCTGATCAAAAGCTACCTCTTCAATAGTAACTCATGCATATGAATCTACCTTTTAAGATTTAGGGTTTGTATCATCTTCAACACTATTACCTAATGCTTTCTTCTTCTCATTAAAAATTCTTGTTTTGCATTTTGCTATGTAATGACCTGGTTTCTTACAGTAATGGCATAATGCTTTCTTTGAATTAGATGTGGTCAAGGACTTTTCTTTGGGTGTAAAGGAAGCATTAGGGGTAGGACTAGATGACTTAGGATAAGAAGATTTACTTTCCTTCTTGGATTGTTGACTCTTCTTCTCCTTTTTTGTCTCCTTCTTCTTCTTTCCCTTGTATGATGATAACATGGCTTCATCATTCTCTTCCATACTCTTTTGTTGATCTTCATCTTGAAGTAATAGGAACTATAGCTCTTCAAATGAAAGTTCTTTATCTCTTTTAGAGAGAGATAAAGAAGTAACAAAAGCATGATATGTAGATGGAAGGCATTTTAGAAGTGTATTTACCATCTCTTCATCTGAGTTATTTACTCCAACATTGAGTAACTAATCTCATAAATCTTTGAGCTTCAAAATATATGACCAAAATGATTCACCAACTTTCATCCTTGTGTTGGCTAGGTGTCTCCTTAGATGAGCTTTCCTAGGAGGGTTTCCGCTCTAATAGAGATTCTCTAACTCCAACCAAGCCTAACGAGAGGTTTCACAAAGCCTGATTTAGGTATACTAGGCCTTTTGACTCCCATAGCAATATATGAAAGTGCTTGTTCATCCCTTGAATCCCATCTAGATTGCTCTTTTATAGGAAATAATATGATAGTAGTATGGACTCCTGATGATGAAGTAGTTCCTTCTTGTTCACTAACCTCTTCTTGAGCAGAAATAGGAATAGCAGGTCTTCTAGAAGATGAAGGGAGCTTCACTATGTGGCATCGATTTTTTTTATTTGAGCTTGTTTTGGCCTCCAAACCCACTATCATAGCACTTGTGCAAGTAGTTTTGTACTTTTGTGCCAAACATATATATAGGTTTGGGTTTTCCAATACAAGTGTCTCAAAGTTTGCTACAAGATTAGTAGAGCTTGATAGGGTAGTTTTTTTCAACTTTTTGAGATATATTCATTCTTCTACCTCATGGTATTTAGTGAGTTTTCATGGCTCAAAGCTACGACGTATTCCATACATTGGCTGTTGAGGGCGATTTGGATGGTACCAATTACCCATTATGGGCATATATGTTGCATCATGTATTGATAGCAAAAGGATTGTGGAGTATTGTGCATGGTGTTGAAAAACGACCTACTATGCTTGCAAATATAGTTATTGAAGGTGATGTAGATGGCATTGAGTATGGCAATCTTCAAATTCTTTTTCATGTTGGGGTTTCTACTGCACCGACTATAGAGCAACTTTGATAGGATGGCAAATATGCTCATGCACATGCATTGATAGCTTTGTTTGTCAACCATGCCATTATCCCTCATATTCACTCATGCAAATCAACAAAGGATGCTTGTGATACACTTACCACCTTATACTAGGCAAGAAATGAGGCTCTTATTTCTTAACTTCAAAAACAGTTGGAGAGTGAGCATATGAATGGAGGAGATTCAATGGAAATTCTTTTGACAAAGATCAAACATTTGAAGGACTAATTGATTTTTGTTGATGAAGTCTTGTGAGATAGTTCACCTGTTGAGACCGTTCTTACTTGTCTTCCAAATTCATATTTGTTGCAAGAGATGAGTGCAGTAGAACATGTTTATTATGTGTGTTGCAGATCAAGCTTTCTAATTAGCTCGTGAAAGGGGCAAGAGTAAATGGGACTCATCTACTAGTAAGCAAAAATCAGCTAATTTTACATAGTCAAAGAAGGAAGACAAAGATGAGAAGAAAATAGAAAACCAGACACAATTTTCCAAAAACTATAAAGGAAATGATCTTGTCATAAATATTTGTCCAAAACTAGGTGCAAAAGAGGTAGAGAAGAAAGAGGCTAGAATGGTTGTTGCAGAGGCCTCTACACCAAAAACAAAATCTACTAATCTTTTGCAGAATGAAGAATGGACATTTACTACTATTTGCATTTATGAACCTCTTCTCATGAGAAATGCATGTTTGTAGTAGACTCAAATGTATGGTACTTTGATAGTTGGGCAAGTAGACATATTATCTCGTAGCACAATTTCTTCAGGTCACTTGAGTCTGCCCCTATAGGAATATTGCCACATGCACTAACAACTCCTCTTATCCTATAATGGGAGTTGGTAAGATCATTTTGAATATTGTTGATGGTAGTTCTTTAACATTGTCATATGCTTTGTTTGTGTTAGGGATCAAGAAAAATCTATTGTCAATTTTAGCATTAGCCAAGATTGGTTATGGTTGTCAAATTTGTTGATGATAGGTGTACATTTCATGATCTTTCAAATGTCTTTGTTATTATGGCTTCTGGCATTTTATGTCATGGGTTGTATAAGCTCATAGACTATGCAAAATCTATCAATGATTCAACATGTGTATTTCAAAATTCTCATGCTATCTATGATGCAAAGCTTTGGCATGCATGCTTTCAGCCACCTAAATTTTTACTAGTTTGCAACACCTGCAGCAATATGAAATGATGTGCTCCTTGCCAAAACTTGAGGCACTTGGTAAACATGTCTATGAAGGGTGTAATTTGGACAAAATGAAGTGTTCCTTTTTCCCAAAAGATGGATCAATTAGAGCTACTAAAACATTGTAGCTTGTTCACAATGATGCCTATGGTCCTATGCAAACACCTTCTTTTGGGAACTACCTTTACTTCATGACTTTTATTTATGATTTTTCCCACCATGCATGTGTTTATCCATTGAAAGAAAAGTCCGAAATGTTTATGAGCTTTAACCAATTTCTGATTTTGGTAGGAGGGGAATACATGTCTTCTTGTTTTGATGCATTTTTGGCTAAACATGGGATAAAACATCAGTGTACAGTGTCCTATTCACCTTAGAGAAATGGAGTTGTTGAAAAAAAGAACAGGTCTCTCATGGAGATGGCGAGATGTATGGTAAAAAGTCAAGCTTTACCACATAGCTTCTAGCTTGAGGCTATTATGTGTGCAACATATGTACTTAACAAGTGTCCCACCAAATCATTGTAGTATATCACTCCATATGAGGCTTGGCATATTCACAAGCCATCTCTTGCTCATGTTCATGAATTTGCATGTTTGGAATATGCATTAGTGTCTGAACAACAACACAAAAAAATGGATGATAAAGCAGTGAAATGTACTTTTTGTTGGGTATAGTTATGAAAGCAAAGGCTATCATTTGTTTCATCCATAGATTAAATGCATTTTGGTTAGTCGTAATGTTGTTTTTGTGGAAGATTGAATTCAGCCATTACTTTCATGTACTAAGGAGACATTAGTTAGCTCCAAAGATATCTATGACACTTTCTTTCCTCTTTTCACAAGTGGACAGTCAAGTGCTAGTCCAAATGAGGTAATTTTTCAGCCTTTATAAGTTCCACATGATGATGCAAACCATTCCATTTCTCATGTAGATTTACATGATTGTTGATGAGAGGGTTGATGTAGAGGAGGAAAAAACTATGCCTAAATGGATAGTGCAAAATTTGCAAAATACCAAATTAGATACGTTATGTTGCAAAATGTTATGCTCAAGGAAGAGGCATTGATTTTGATTAGATCTTTGCACCTAGATGTCGAATGACTACCATTCATAGCATTTGCGCACTTGCAGCCCATCATGGTTGCAATGTACATCAGTTGGACATTAAAACTGCATTTTTGAATGGTGAGTTACATGAAGAAGTGTATTTCAGCCCCTTGGTTCTATGCAAAAAGGCATGAAAACAAATTTCACACGTTGAAATAGGTATTATATGGTTTGAAGCAAGCACGACATGCTTGGTATGAAAAGATACATGCCTACTTGATTGCATATGGTTTTGAAAATTTTCCAACTAAGAGCACCTTGTATATTAAGTGTGCACATGATGCGCGTCTAATCATTGGTATCTATGTTGATGAAATGTTGCTCACTGGTCCTAATGAGAAGCATATTGCTCATTTTAAGGCTGATTTGTATGCCTCTTTTGAGATACCATAATTGGGGCATTTGCATCATTATTTGGGCATTCAGTTTATGCAAGTTAATGGGTAAATAGCTTTGTGCCAAATCAAATATATTGACACATTATTGTAGACTTTTTATCTTGAATATTGCAAACCTATTCTCACTCCTATGGGAATAGGTTTACAATTTGGTCTTCATGATGTTGGAGATGCATTTGATGCTATTCTCTATCAGCAAGTTGTTGGATGCTTGATTTACTTATGCATAACTCGGCCTAATTTTTTGTTTGATGTCTCTCAAATGAGCAAGTTTATGCATTGCCTAGGTGTCAAGCATTGTTAGGTAGTTAAGTGCATCTTTCGCTATTTGAGTGGTACCCATATACTTGGGTTGTTTTATCCCAAGGCGGGATCACTATCGCCAAATTTACATGCTTTCTTTTACTCTGACTGGGTTGGTTGATATGACACTCATGTGTCCATTAGTGGTCTTTTCTTCATGATTGGTAGCTCATGCATATCTTGATTGAGCAAGAAGCAACCTACTATGGCCACTTCTAGTTGTGAGGGTAAGTATAGGGAAGCTTTCACAATAGTTGTTGAGTGTGTGTGGATCAGACTCCTTTTGGCTGATTTCAAAAAGCATATTGAGGTGCATTATCATTATGTCAAGGAGAGGTTTTGTACTAGGGAGATCAATTTGGCATAGGTGTCATCATAGGATAAAATTGCAGATCTTTTCATAGAGGCTCTACCTCAAGAAAAGTTTCAAGCTTTTCACATAGCTTTGGGTTTACTTATTTTTGTTGATTGATCTATTTCCACATAGCTTGGCACTTCCTTATACATGAGTGCCAGGTCCTTGTTCACGACATCAATCCCAAGGGGGATTTGTTGATATATTTTGGTAGTGATGTGTGTGAAAACACCATTGGGGCACTTTTTTCCCTCTTTAGGAGTTATTTTCCCCTTGGCTTGTATATATGCCTATAACCCTAATAGGTCACTAATCTTTGGATATTCACTTAGTAATACATTCAGTATCGTGTGTTTTGCTCCAAGCTTCTTCTTCTTCTTCCTTGTGTTGTTCGCATCCTTCCATGGACCTCAAACTCCAATACTCAAAGGAAAAATTTAGTCGATAAACACCATTGGAAAGTACTCGTCGAGAGCTTTCCAACGATATATAACACTGTAGGGTTTGGTTAAGAAATGATCCTCCAAATATCCGTCCAAACTGTATGAGAGCCTTATGTGAGGTCGTGGAAAAACGTGGGATTTGTGGGGTTTGTGGGGGGGTTGTGGAGTGGTGGAGGGCTGTGGGGTGGTGTGGAGTGGTGGAGGGTTGTGGGGTGGTGTGGAGTGGTGGAGGGCAGTGGGGTGGTGTGGAGTGGTGGAGGGCAGCAGGGTGGTGTGGAGTGGTGGAGGGTTGCGGGGTGGTGTGGAGTTGTGTGGGAGTCGTGGAGTGGTGGAGGGTTGTGGGGTGGTGTGGAGTGGTGGAGGGCTGTGGGGTGGTGTGGAGTGGTAGAGGGCTATGGGGTGGTGTGGAGTGGTGGAGGGCTGTGGGGTGGTGTGGAGTGGTGGAGGGCTGTGGGGTGGTGTGGAGTGGTGGAGGGTTGTGGGGTGGTGTGGAGTGGTGGAGGGTTGTGGGGTGGTGTGGAGTTGTGTGGGGAGTCATGGAGTGGTGGAGGGCTGTGGGGTGGTGTGGAGTGGTGGAGGGTTGTGGCGTGGTGTGGAGTGGTGGAGGGCTGTGGGGTGGTGTGGAGTGGTGGAGGGTTGTGGGGTGGTGTGGAGTGGTGGAGGACTGTGGGGTGGTGTGGAGTGGTGGAGGGTTGTGGGGTGGTGTGGAGTGGTCGAGGGTTGTGGGGTGGTGTGGAGTTGTGTGGGGAGTCGTGGAGTGGTGGAGGGTTGTGGGGTGGTGTGGAGTGGTGGAGGGTTGTGGGGTGGTGTGGAGTGGTGGAGGGCTGTGGGGTGGTGTGGAGTGGTGGAGGGCTGGGGGTGGTGTGGAGTGGTGGAGGGATGTGGGGGGGTGTGGAGTTGTGTGGGGAGTCGTGGAGTGGTGGAGGGCTGTGGGGTGGTGTGGAGTGGTGGAGGGCTGTGGGGTGGTGTGGAGTGGTGGAGGGCTGTGGGGTGGTGTGGAGTGGTGGAGGGTTGTGGGGTGGTGTGGAGTGGTGGAGGGCTGTGGGGTGGTGTGGAGTGGTGGAGGGCTGGGGGTGGTGTGGAGTTGTGTGGGGAGTCGTGGAGTGGTGGAGGGCTGTGGGGTGGTGTGGAGTGGTGGAGGGCTGTGGGGTGGTGTGGAGTGGTGGAGGGTTGTGGGGTGGTGTGGAGTGGAGGGTTGTGGGGTGGTGTGGAGTGGTGGAGGGCTGTGGGGTGGTGTGGAGTTGTGTGGGGGGTGGTGGAGTGGTGGAGGGCTGTGGAGGGGTGTGGAGTTGTGTGGGGGATCGTGGAGTGGTGGAGGGTTGTGGAGGGGTGATGGGGGAAAAGAGGAGGGGACGGTGGGGTTGGAGGGCGTCTGGGTGATGGTGGGGGCCGCAAGGGCGGTGGGGGAAAAGAGGAGGGCTGGTGGAGTTGGAGGGGGTCAAGGTGATGGTGGGGCCGCGGGGGTGGTGGGGGAAAAGAGGAGGGGACAGTGGGGTTGGAAGGGGTCGGGGTGAGGGTGGGGGCCGCAGGGGTGGTGGGGGAAAAGAGGAGGGCTGGTGGAGTTGGAGGGGGTCGTGGTGATGGTGGGGGCCGCGGGGGAAAAGAGGAGGGGACAATGGGGTTGGAGGGGGTCGGGGTGAGGGTGGGGGCCGCAGGGGTGGTGGGGGAAAAGAGGAGGGTTGGTGGAGTTGGAGGGGGTCGAGGTGATGGTGGGGGCCGCGGGGGTGATGGGGGAAAAGAGAGAGAGAAGAGAGAGAGAAAAAGAGAGAGGGAGGAAAATGTCGCAATACAGACCCCGATATCAAGTCTTTGCACCGTCCCGATGCAATTCCCAAAGTTGAAAACAAGATAGTGAAGGAAGTTCTTCCTCCTTGACTTAACTCAGATAATCTTTCACCCTAGAGATATATATATATATAAAATAAATAAATAATATATTTTTTTATTTTTTTATTTTTTATTTTTTTTAACCTTTTTTTTCACACCCTTTTTTTTGTATAATAAACTGCAATCACTGAATGAAATACGGTAGGTACGGTGAATGAAATGCTTTCAATTTACCTTAATTCAGGTACTTCTTCACCCTAGAAATATTGACCAGGTGTTGCTCTAGCACAATGGTAAGTACCACGTTAAGAAGCTTCACCTCCTTAATTGTCAATCCGTGGGAGAGGTAGGAGTGATATGAAGATCGTGAACGTGAGATGATGTGAGAGTGAAGGTGAGAAGCACAAAGATGCACACACACATACACACACACAATGAAGAGACAAGCAAGACACAATGGAAGGTGGGAAATTAGCTCTATTACTCAAGAATACTCTTACAAGCTCAAATTAGCTCTATGCTCACACTAACCAAAATGAACCACCCTCAAAAATGAGCTCTCTAGCTCTTTTTATAGTTTCTAGACTAGTTTTGACCGGTTTCACATCTAGTGACCGGCCTAGTTAAAAATAGGTCCTAGATGCTATTTGGAAGGGTAAACGATGTCTAAAAATAACGAAAATTGGTACGAGCATTCTACCTAAGCTCCTCAAGCTCGAGGACTCCTCGGCTTGCACAAAATGGAGCTATGGATTACAAAATGGGGTTTTCTATGATACATATGTTACAATTAGTGATAACAATCACTGTTGAATGTTTGGAGAATTAATAAGAAATATATTTGTTTGAAAAATTGATCCGCCTGGCTCCCTGCTCCTTCTTTACATGCTTCCGTGGCGTCTGTGTCTCTGGCTGCTTCCAACACCCCCCTCCCTCTCGCTTCTGTCGTCCCTGACAGAACCTTGTTGTGAGGTCTGCCGAATGTAGTTCTGTAGGAGGTCTTGAGCGAGGGTGTGCTCTGATATACGAATGCCTCGGGCTAGATCAACCTCGAGTTTCTCCCAGTCGATAGGTTGCGGCTCGTCTGGTGGTGGGAGCTGATAATGTGTGGAGTACACCATTCGTTCACAGGCGAATAATTGCAATAAGTGTGTGGGTCTGCTTATAAATACCTCTGAATGGTACTCCCAAAAGCCGGTGGTGAACATTTCTTCGAAGGTCTGTTTATAGCATGCCGGCAGGTATTTGATTCTGCAGTGCCAGGCATAACACACCCGTAGCGATGGCGTTGTGCTCATATCATAGACTAAATCAAAGTTGCCATGCTCGAAGCCCGGGGTGTTTACATGGGGAGCCTTGATGCGTCGGAAGACTTTAAAGACCATCTGCATCATGTCAAAGATTTTGACAGTCATGTGCGCGGCAATATCATCCATATGCTTTAACCTAGGGAGCCAGTGGCGGATCGTCGCCATCATGTAGCCTACTGTGGGTAACTCGATTGGTGGCCTGAAATAGGGATAGTTCAACCAGTCTTGGCACTGCTTATTGTTTTGTACCTTAATAGCGAAGGCAGTCCAAGAGCGGCGTCGTGGGACTGGTCCCCAACATGGATTAAATTTTAAGTGCAGCGGCGCTTTCACCCATGTGCTCATCATCTCGGGATAGTTTTGCAATAAATCTCTGCGCCAGTCTGGTTGAAGGATTTCACCTCTCTGCGCCCTTGGTGGCAAGTCCTCTGGCTCGAATTGAGTGGCATGCGTGGGTTTCATACATGTTTCTTTCTCTATGGCTAACTGGTATTCGGCCATTAACATGAAGTACGGTTTATATTGGAGCTCATGCCCAGATATGTATCGTCGCGGGGCCAATTGAGCAAAGAATGGTGACTGTAAAATTTTCTCTTCAATTATGGCCATGGCATGTAGCTGTGCCTCTACTCTGGCCGAGTGTGTCGTTCCGAGTTCTTCCACTGTCTTCATCCACGCGGGGGTAGGTAATTCATAGGTCATCTGGCCTTCGGCCGTGACACGTCCGCCTGGGATGGGTATCGGTTCGTATGCCTCTTCAAATGTCTCCTCCACCGGGATAGTGACGGTTTCTTCCTCAGCTGGTAGCTCAGGTGGGGAGTCTGGCCTTGGTGGTGCTTCATAGACTGCAATTCTAGATTCAAGATTTGTTACCTGGGCCCGGAGTGCGTTAAGTTCCTCTAAAATTTCAGGGGCAGGGTCCGCAGGCGCTGGTAATTCTGCTGCTACTTGTACTTGTTGTGTTGTTGGTTCTCTGAGCTGTAGCAGTTTGTGATCTTCCTTTAACTTTTGATGCTCTTCATTCATACGATCATAGTCCTCGAGCAATCGCACATGATCATCTAGCAACATCCGCATCGATTCAGATGGGATTGCCTTGAATCTGCTCGGACTTAAGGGTTGGTCTGGATGGTCCAAAGCCGCTTCCAAGTTCTCTCTATTCTGCTCTTGGAGTCTCTGGTTCTCCTCTTTTGCTGGGGCTAAGTGTCTTCTTAGTAAGCCCATATTTCTAGTAAGCGTTGCATTGCGGACGGTCTGGGCTCGAAGTAGGTTATCCAAATCCGCGGTGGCCTCTTTGGTTTTCTCCTCACTTTCTAGTTCTAATTTGTGATAGGCCTCTCGTAAATCTTGGTATCGGCTGTTCAGTGAGGCGTTCTCAATTGATAACGAATTAAGCTGCGTTTGTAGTTCATTCGTCGTCTTCTGTAGCTGTTGATAGTTGGTGCCGAGTGATGCAAACTCATCGCGGACTTGCGTCATGCATGTGAACATGTGTTGAAATGCGGTGTCTATGGTGGGCGATAGTAGTAGTGAAGTGCTAAATGAGGATGCAGTGGGAGTAGATGCAGTGGGAATGGGAAATGGGGTTGGGGCAGTGGATGCAGTGGTGATTGTGGAAAATTGTGACGTGCCTAAATATGAGGGTGTTGTGAGTGGAGTGGGTGGTGGTGAGGTGGATGGTGATATGTCCATGCCATTGGACGTGTTTAGTGTTGTGACTGTGAAAAGTGGTGTGATTGTGGGTGGTTGTGTAGGCGTGAATACGGGATTTACAAATGTAGTGTAGTTTACAAGGGGAATGGTTGGAGCAGCTTGGTGAAACGGGGAAATAGGGGTTATGGTAGGTTGGGGAGGTGAGACTGGTGAGAAGGTTAGTGGGGTTAGAAAGGGGAATGGGGTTCTTAGAGGTGGGGGAAACGCTGGGAAGGATGAAGGGGTGAAGGGGTTAACATATGGATGCGGAGGGTTGGGTGTGGGCATGGTGGTATGAATGGGTAAGGCGAAGGGTGTGGCTATGCTGCCTTGGACTTGTGAGGATGTGGGGGGAGCAGGTGGGTGTGCGGGGGATACGGGATGGGTTGGTGAAAGATGAGGTGAGAGAGGAGTAGAGGGCGTGGATGTCATTTCGAGGATAGTAGTGGTATGTACAACGGTAGTGCGGGGTGGGGAATCTACAAGGATGGGTTCTGCGGTCAATGGGCTTTCGGGGACGAGGCGTGCTTCCCTGGCTTGTGCTGAAGACTGAGCTCCTGTTGGTACGCGAATATACTCTCCGGGTTTTGAAAGGAGTCGCACTCGGCGGGGGTCAAACTGTGGTAGTTGCTTTCTTTGTAAAAACCTGAGTGCTTCATGGGAGCCTACTGATTTGACTAACTCTCTGAACCCTCTGATGTATGCGTCTTCGAATCCTCCGGAGATGAGTTCCTGTTCAATTAATGCCTGGCTCTCCTCTTCAGTTAACTTCTTCCGGGCCCAGACTTTCTCCATGGTACGATATAATTTCTTTATAGCCAGTGTGTACGCTGCGGCTTCGAAAGTCTCATCTTCATATGTGCTGGTGTCGCCGTGTGTGTCGGTTTGTTGGCCTTGGCCCTCTGTCTGTCCGTCATGTGAGCCCTGGCTGGCTTCATCATCGCCTTCCTCGTCGTCTGTTTCGGTTCTTTCTTCTTCAGAGCTCGACACAGCTTGTCCCTGTGGCAGATCTCGTGGTGTGGTAGGGTAGCTGGGACGTTCATATTCCTGGGAGAACAGTTGTGCTTCTGAATACTGGAATTCGTTTGAGAATGCATCGGGCATCTCAAAGTCAAATGTTGTGTTTATTGGGTCGGCCTCCATATGTGGGATCGGGAAAGAAAACGCTTCCGCACCAATAGTGGTGGGAGCTTCTGCTGTTGTGGTGGTGGGTTCTGCGGTGGCAGCTGCCTGAGGTGCAGCGGTACTAGTGGTGACCTCCGGAACCACTGGTCTGGACAACCTTATGCGAATAGGTTGTACAGTGGGAGCAGCTTCTGTCTGTGGTCGCTCTGGAGAGGGTTGTGGTGATGGCGACTCTGGCACTTGAAGGCAAGGGATGGTGCCTCGCATGCGCTTACCTGCCCGTGTCCTACTGGGCTTCCTGGCTTTCTTCGTTGTGCCCTTGAATGCCTTCAGTTCTTCTCCTGTTAATGCACGCTCGATGGGCAAGTCATAAGCTAAGCACATATAAACAATTCTCGTCAGCGCACAACATCCATTAAGCACCTTCTTGCGCTCCCATCTGTGCTGTGCCAGATACATTTGATCTATGATCCAGCTTGCCAGATCAACTGTTTGAGGTCCCGTACATGCCAAATATAATCCGAACCAGATTCGTTTATGGGGCATGGTAAATCTGTCCTGAGCTGGGAATGCGGAATGTTGCATGCATATCCGTAGTGGCTTGGACAGCTCAGGTGTAATGGCCGAAATCTCCTCCCACTTAGTGACATCCCCACGTTTCATCGGTTCTGGAATTAATCTCTCTCGATCTGTGGGTGTGTGGGTGCCATGAATCTTGATGGCTGCTCTGATTAAGTCCTTAGAGAGATAAAATCTCTTGTAAGGTGGATCATCCACTAGAGTAGGCAATATGAAGGTTCCTGGGATGTCCTTATTCTCTGATGCCAGCAAGGTAGTGATTAAGTAATAGCACCTGTAAAAATCCGGTTTGGGCAGAGGATCACTGAAGTATTCTGTGAAGCCTGCTCTGGCCCAAACATGAGTTAAATCCTGGGTGCTTTGTAGGGCTTCGAACTCTCTGGAGAAAAACTGGTATTTTCCCCACGTGCGGTCATCAAATGTCAGAGAGGATTCAAATATAAAGTCCGCGTCCGCAAGGGGTCCTGCAAGGCCCTGAAACCAATGAGAGTTCCTGTGTATCTTTTCGGTGTAGCCCATAGGAGGGTTATCGATAGGCATGGGCCCTGGAAACCCTTGGAATTCCGGCGGTGGAGCAGTCGGGTGGGATTCTGCTCGTAGCACGTTGAGTGGTACTGCCGCTACACTGGGGCCTGCTCCTGATGTTCCTTCGTCGGTTTGCATGGTGATTGGTGCGCTAGTGAGAAAGATCTGCTACAAAAGATTAACACATTAGCATGGAAATTAATTATGATCCCATTAAAGTGAGACCGCAATCCCTTTCCATAACTGATGCGTAACCCGTGTAGCCAAATGCTGTGATGTGATGGGTGCAATGTTTTTTTTTTTTTTTTTTTTTTTTGCAGCAATAGTGCAGGTCTCTAGACACCTACACGTTTCAGATCATGCATACATTTCTTGATGAATGAGATTACGAGTGATGTGTGGTGATGGTGGGTGAATTTATACAAGGTTTAAAGGTTAGTGATTTAGTACAATGTTGTATGTTAGTCGGGGGGGTAGTTTTATCAGACATGGGGTTAGGGGGAGACGGTTGGACACGTTTCGGTATCCATTTCCTAAGGATCTTGGAGTGGGTATTGGGTTTCTGCTGAGGGGCAAAGGGTGGTGTCGGGAGATGAAACGAGTTGTAAGGGTTATATATTACATGGCTTATTGGTTGAGCTATGATACATGGTTTGGGTACCCAAATCTGCGTGGGTGTGGGTCTATGGGTAAGGTATTTCTTGGCGATCCACATTTGTCGAATGCTCGGACCTGTAGAAGGTGGTCGAGGGGATGGTGGATATCGATTCTGTTTCTGTTCTGCCTTTTTTTTGTCGATTTCTGCTTGGCTGGAGTTCTTTGGTGCTTTTTGTCCTTTTGGCACCCATATTTGTCTGGTGCCGCTTCCTTTGGGTGGCCTAAACTGCCTGCCTTGTTGTATCTTCTGGTACTGCAGTCGATCTGGGTTCTTTCGTCGTGGTTGATTCTGTTGTTGTCGAGGTTGAGAGGTCGGATGGACGCTCTGCTTTGGAAAAGAACAGAGATCCAACACTTGCGTGACCTGCCCATTAGGAAGTGATGCCTTATTTAACTTTAATCTAGGCCAGTCCGCAACAAGTTTGGAAGGATGAGCACCGCAGGGTGTCGTGCTCATTTGGCCGCTGATGCAACCCACCTGACCTCTGATTGTGCCCTTCTGCCCTTGCAGTTGGGTAACTGTCTCTTCTAGTTTGCAGGAAGTCCCAGGGAAGATCATCGGTCGTCCTTCTGATTGACAACTGTCCGTAGCCAAGCCCGAGTGGGTTGGTGTAGACGTAACGTGACTGGTCTGCCCAAAAATCTTCCTGTCTTCCGTCGCATGCGTTTCATAGGGTCTAGGGTCACAACCGTCAAGCGGAATGCCGTTAGGGAAGTCAAGCGGTATCACTCGCTTCTGCTCTAAGGTTCCAATCTGTAAGGAGCCTTGTCTAAGATTTAGGTCCACTGAGTGATCGTATAGCCAATCTTGGCCAAGGATTAGGGGTTCTATCAGGTCGTCATCATGGCACACTAGTAGCTTCGCTGTCATCGTCAAATCCTTAATGAGGATAGGAAGGTCCACCTCACCCATGCAAGGGGTTTCCATGCCTCCTAGGCCTATGAGGTATGCCTCAATTGGCCGCATTTCTATTCCTGAAGCCTTATAGTGGGACCATCTAATCGCACTAGTCGCAGCACCTGAGTCAATCAAAGCCCTGAGTTCTTGGCTATGGTTACCGTGCGCTAGCCTTACTGTAATGAATGGTCTCCTGTCCACTATGCTAGGATGAGTGGTTGACTTTACTTGACACATGGCCATGGGATATCTGGGTGATGTTTTCAGATGGTTATAATGTTCTCTCCCTAGTCCTTGTCTTCTTAGCTTCATGCGCTTAATGCGTTCTATGGCTTCTGCCTGCGCTTCAGCTCGTATTCTATTTTCTTCCTCCTTACGCTTCTTTGACAATGTGAGTCGTCTAAGCATATCCTCAGTAAGAGGTTCCTGATATAGCTTGACTCTACAGCCACTAATGTAATTAGGCATTATATCTCCTTCTAAGGTGGCTAACTGTACCGCTCCACTAGTTGAAAGTCTGTTAATGATCATAGGTCCATAACCTCGCTTTTCTAGCTTCCGTGCGTGCTGTTTCAGTGTATACACTAGAACTAAATCTCCTTCTTTTAGGCCTTTATCTTTCACATGTGCATCAAAATATGCTTTCTGTCGCTTCTTTGCTGCGTATATTCCTGCTGCTGCCTTTAGCCTGGTTTCTCCTAATCGTTCCAAGTCCATTATTCTCGCTGATAATTCATGGCCGGTCCACTGATGTTCTTGTGCAACCTTAAGGGTCGGTATCAAGAAGTCCAAGGGAAGCACTGCATTCTGACCAAAAACCATTTGAAAGGGAGTTGCATTGAGTACGGTCTTGTAGGCCACTCGATATGCCCAAACAGCGTGGTGTAGCTGTTTGTCCCAATCTGAACGTTTATTGTTCACGAGTTTCGTCAGTACGGTACAAAGTATCTTGTTAGTGCTTTCAGCCTGACCATTGGCCTGAGGATGATATGGTGCAGATTTCTTGTGAATCACCATAAAATCCTGTAACAAATGTTCAATGACTTGGTTTAGAAAGTGAGTGCCTCGATCGCTCACTAACTCTATAGGCAATCCATATCTTGTAAAGACATTTTCAAATAAGAATTTTGCAGTCGTGTGAGCATCATTCTTTTTTGTGGCTTTTGCCTCTACCCATTTCGTGAGATAATCTGTGGCAACAATAATGTATTCCGCATGTGTACCTTTTGCAGGGGGGTTAATGGGTCCTACAAAGTCTATACCCCACTTAGAAAATGCACGTCCGCCCATCATGGGTTTCAATGGCATTTCATCTCTGCGAGTAGGAAACTGAGTTCTTTGGCACACATCACATCTCTTTACATAGGTATGTGCATCCATGTGAAGAGTGGGCCACCATAATCCTGCAAAGAGAATGGCTTTGATTATCCTATCTGGTCCAAAATGACCTCCTGCAACACCTTGGTGTGCAGTCTCTAGTATGCTAAGATAATCGCTCTCATGAACACATTGTCTTAGATATCCATCTCGTCCTCTTTTGTATAAATTATCGCCAATGAGTGAATAGTCTTGAGCTTCCTGCTCTATACTGCGTTGTCAAGCTAAGGTCATGCCTTGAGGGAATGTGTTCGTCCTCAAGTATGTCACTAATGGTTCACTCCAGTCTGGTGGGAGAGACACGTGATACAATGTAGCATGTTCTATTGGTGGTCTTTCACAACACACCTGACATTCTTTACACAACTTGTAGACATCTGCTTCCATCGTAGGCCAATATACTCCTAATCTATGCAGAGTCTGTAGTGTTCGATGTTTTGAATGATGTTGCTTTAGTGCACCTATGTGTGCTAATTGCAACCAATTCGCATGTTCTGATTCATCTACACAACAAGCAAGAATCTTTTGATTATCCTGTTTATATATGCTTCCTGCCATTATTTGATATTTCTGAGACTTGGTAATCTCTCCTTCTTTGATCTTTATCCCCGGATTCTTGGGTCCGTAGGTGAGAATGGGGACTATAGGCTTAGCCCATTCTGGTGCTATCTCAAGGTTAAACAGGTATGCATCTGGTAATTCATCCGCTACTCCTTGAGGGGCTTCTCCTGAGGTTAATCTTGAAAGGTGGTCAGCTCGAAGATGCGTCTTTCCCTTCCTGACTACCACTTCAAAATCATACTCCATGAGCAATAGAAACCAACGTATCAGTCGTCCTGTGTTACATGGTTTGTTGACTAAATATAATAGGGCTTGATGATCTGTAAAGAACTTGAATTTGTTGGCCAACAAGTAGTGCCTAAACTTCTTTACAGTGTAGATCATCCCTAATCCTTCTCGTTCCGTCGTGGTGTAATTTCTTTCTGCTGCGTTCAATTGTCTGCTAGCGTAAGCTATGGGGAGATCTATGTTACCTTCATTCGTGGGTTGTGCTAACACACATCCTATGGCGTAATTGGATGCATCCACATGTACATGGAATGGCTTACTCCAATCTGGGGTAGTCAATATAGGTGCTGAGCACAAGCGTCGTTTAAGTTCCTTGAATGAATTTTCACATCCTTCTGTCCATTCAAAATTGGTTAAAAGAGAGTACAGAGGCTTGGCTATGATTGCATACATGTGTATGAATCTCCTATAATAACCGCAATGGCCCATAAATGCCTGTACCTCTTTCACATTAGTTGGTCTAGGTAATTCTGCAATTACCTTCACCTTTTCCTCGTCCGTAGAGATTCCATTTTTTGACACAATGTGTCCTAGAATTTTGCCTTGTCTGACCATGAAAACGCATTTTTTTGGGTTCAAACAAACCTGATATTCTCGACATTTATCAAATATTTGTCTTAACTCTGGGATATGTGTCTGCCTTACATTTGAATGAGCACATAAGTCATCGACGTAAACTTCCAAGCTCTTGCGTAAGAATTCCTTAAAAACATGACACATGAGTCGCTGGAAAGTAGCGGGTGCATTTGTTAAGCCAAATGGCATCACACGAAATGCAAATATGCCCCATTCTGTGGCAAAATCCGTCTTGTGTTGGTCTTCTGGAGCAATGGCTACTTGGTTATAGCCTGAGAATCCATCAAGAAAGCTGTAAACTTCCTTGCCCGCAACTCTCTCCAATAGGTGTTCTGTGATAGGAAGAGGATAACTATCTCTAATCGTGGCGGCATTAACTTTTTTAAGGTTAATACACACACGCAATTTTCCGTTCTTCTTGGGCACAACCACAATGGGGGATACCCATTCGGTATGCTCAATTTCGTAAATGAATCCTGCTTCTATCAAGCGATCTATCTCCTCTTTAATCTTCGCAGCGTAATTATCATTATACGTGTACGGTTTCTGTTTTGTCGGTTTTGCATCTGGAGTCATAGGGATTCTATGAGAACATATATCTGGGTCTACTCCTTTCAAATCTTTGTAACTCCAAGCAAAAACATCTCTATATTCGCGCAATAGGGCAACTAACTCTTCTTCTTCTTCAGTCGTCAAATCATGCCCTATGTATGTACATTTTTCTTCTTCTCCTTCGATAGCAACTATTATTTTCTTGGTTTTCTCTCGGTTATCATATACTTGTCCGTCATTCGCCTTTCTATTGGGCATCCGTACCATGATTCTTCTATCTTCGATTTCATATTTCTGGAAGTTCTCGGGTACTTCAAATAAAGATTCTTCTTTTTCTGTCATGGCTTCTTTCTTCTTTCTTTTCTTGCCTTCACTCTTATCAGTCACTTGAGTGGCTAACCTTACCTCGTTTATAATTTCCTCGTGTCTCTGAGTGTGAGTCTCTACTTCGTAGAAATATTCTTCCTCTGATGCAAAGGGTGGGTCCATGATAATTGATTCTAAATCAAAATCGCTTGCATCCTCAAATGCATCAGTGTCTGGTTCACATTCTTCTAAAATTGCATCGCCCATGATTGGCTCTATCGTGAAAACTGAAATGTCATAGCCATCCTCGTCACAGTGGGGTGTCCATTGTTCTTCATTGATGGCTACATCCATGGTTGCTAGAATCTCTGCCCAACCATGGGGTTCAAATTCCTCGTCTGGGAATACTACAGGTGCGTAGGCTGGATCTTGAAGGGTTCTTGGATGTTGTTCTGCACCTAAGGTCCTGGCTTCTAATCGTTCTTCCTCTTGTTTGGCTACTTTACACATCCATAAATGGGTATCCTCATGCAACCAAGAAGGATCTGACTCTAATGAGTGCACGGATTCCGTCTCCACTGGTGTTTTATGGATGGTATTCCATTGTATTGGGGGTACATCTCTATGTGAATAGTCTTTAAGATTGACTTTGGTAGTCACTCCTAAGTGTTGCAAGTACAAAGAATTAGTTCCCCAATCTTGTACAATTTGCAACTGACGCATGAATGGTCGTCCCAATATCATTTCATATGCATGATTTTTCGCGAAGTCACAAATGGCAAAGGTATGCTCAAATTCTACACCACAAGTGGTGAGA
The DNA here is from genome assembly GCA_020310875.1 of Ceratopteris richardii. Taxonomy (NCBI): domain Eukaryota; kingdom Viridiplantae; phylum Streptophyta; class Polypodiopsida; order Polypodiales; family Pteridaceae; genus Ceratopteris; species Ceratopteris richardii. The sequence goes on along the minus strand of CM035410.1, from coordinate 128,380,412 downwards.
GATATGCCTTCTAGTAAGCCTAACGGTTTTTCTATGTGTCCATCAGCCATTTGTAGCTTCATCCTGGTGGGTCTGAGTGCTGGCTTACCCCAACGTTTCCACAAAGCGGTGGTAGCGATGGCTACTCCGGCTCCTGAATCTAAGATGGCTTTCGTGGTGTAGCCCTGATGGGTTATTGGAAGATATGTGTTACCTTCCTCTCCTTCGCTCACGTCTCCAATCTTTTCCACGGGTATCTCTGGTACCTTCTTATGTGATCCTATCTGAGAGGGTGTGGTAGCTAGCTCAGGGAATTGATTTGCTACATGCTTCCACAATTCTGGTTTCACCTTTAACAATTCCTCTAGAGTGAGATTACACTGTACTTTCGTGTTCTTGATCACTTCCGTGTTCCTAGGGATCACTGATTCTTCATTCCTCACTATTATCGTGGGTGCTCTCATACTAATAGACTTTGCTTCCCAAGGTCCTGTGAACTGAGGTAATTCTTGTAAAGAATTAGATTCAAATCCTGTGGGTTCACTCAGTTGCTCCACCTCTACATCATCATATATAGAGGGGATGTCTTGGGGAAATTGTTCTTGCAAATCATCTATTTCTTGAATAGGAGGATGAGTTCCTTGTTCTTTTCTCCATTTCTCTTCTTGGATCTCCCTCAAAAATTCATGTGAGTACCTATGTATGGAAGACAAATTGTCTTGACTTTCTGTATTAGGCACTTGAGACATGGATGGTGCATCCCTCTCCTGTGTCTCTGGGACAAGAGGGTTCCTAGGCTGATCCTTTTTCTCTTTGCTTTCTATCAAGTGTTCTAGCCTCTCCATTAGTCCTTGAAAGTGTAGTTCCGGTTTTGCCATGTTATTCCAATTAAGATATCTAGAGGCTTCAAACAAAGCTTGTGCTAGTTCTACCATTTTCATGCAAAGTTTAGTTCTCTCAATTTCTAGATCAGCTCGAGGGTAGTTTTTACTCATTTCCGTGACTTGGGGTCCCTCTTTTATTCTAGCCTGATATGCACGAAACATCATGTCTAGATCTTCCGGTATGGGTTCCGCTAAAACTGATCCTGATTTCTGAGCTGGGATTTCTTGGTTTAATTCTTGTGAAGCCAACTCTTGTATTTTGGCTCTAGATTCCCTTAAACTTCCTTCCAACTCACTTATCTTTTTACTCCACTTTCTCTTTATTCTTTCTCTAGAATCTTTCCAAGATTTCGTTTTTTTACTACTCGATTCTGCAACTTCACTAGTTCCGGCTACTTTCTCTTGATTAAGCTGTTGGTTTTGTAAGAGCGCCTGGGCTCTGGTTATAGCTTGGATAGGCACGTATGTAGGGTTGGATCCATCTGCGTTGTTTACAATACCTATCACGTTGATCGGTGTCACATTTGAAGTGTTAACTGGGTTCTTAGGGCAATCTTTGATTACGTGCTCTTTGCCACAATCGACACAAAAGCCTTGTATGTTATAGTACTGTGATTGCCTTGCTATTGGGGGATGTGGACAATCCTTAATGAAGTGATCTCCTTGGCACCTAAAGCATGGTCCTCTAGGGCCCTGTGGTCTCTGTTGTCTCAATTGGGGCCGTGGGTTTGGGTTTGCGTACATCACATTAGTATAATCTGGCTCCCAACTAGGTTCCATTGGTGGACTATCATAATGATATGTCTCCACATGCTCTGGTGACTCCGTGTAATAAGCGGGTGGACTAGTTACATGAGTAGAGTCAAAACTGTTTGAGTTCGGGTCACTTTCTGTGATCAAGGGTGAAGAAGGCACTAAGGCCCTACTTAGGTTCTCTTCTGCAGCAGCGTATTTGACTGAGATGACATTCGCTGGTGGGGGTGGCTGCTGAGCTAAAACAGGTTGGGGTCTCTGTTGAGCCTGGTATGGGTAGTTCTGAGGAGGCCTATAGTAATAAGGCTGAGCATTGTATTGGCCTTGATACCTACCTGGCTGCTGGTATGTTTGCGGGTAGTTCTGTCTCACGGTTTGTTTGTTGTATGGGCAGTCCTGAGCCGTATGATTCGTGTATCTTCTCTCAATTGTGCAATATTGGCCACTAGGGTTGGTATGAGGTTGAGGTGCATTGGGGCACACGTTTGCCAAATGGTTTCCACCACAAGTGTAACAACGTACATTAGTTGGTAGCTTGGGCACCTGTTTACTAGCAACCCCTAGTTTTTGGGCCACTTTTTCTGCTAGGTCCTCTATCGAAGTAGACAATTTTGTGGATGCTAGAGAAGAACAATCTGAGTCTTTATAGACCTTTGAGAGTTCTAATTCATCTCCTAGGTTGTCCTCAATGTCTATACATATTCTTACACACTCCTCTAGCGTTCTGGGTTCTTTTAGGTACACATAAGAACGTAGTTTAGCGCTCAACAAGCCATCTAGGAACAGTGATACTTGTTTGGCCTGTGAGGGTAGTTCTTGCATTGGACATCGTTCGACATATTGTCTGAATCTACGACCTGCCAGTCTTACTGTTTCCTGAGGGGTCTGTTTAAAGCTATGAATCAACGAAGACGTGTCATGTCTAACCCCACTCTTAGAGAATTCAGTGATGAATGACTCTAAAAAGTGATGGATGTCTCTAAATTGCCTTTGTTGCAATGGTTGGAACCAAGTTAAAGCTGTATTCTTTAACGTTAGTCCAAATGCGTTGTACTGCGTGAACATGTCCTCGACTTGTTCTGCCCTCAGTACTTGCTTGAATTCAGCGACGTGGTCATAGGGATCTCCCGTCCCATCAAAGTAATTCTTCATGGATTTTACTAATTGAGTAGGTCTCAATACTCTTGCGTGTTCACGTGGTCTAGGTAGAGGAAAATCATCTCTACCACCTGGTATTCCATGTTCTCTTTGTCTATCCGTCCTATTAGTGTTCGTGGTTGTTCTATCTCTCCCTATGGGGTGATTAAAGCTTACTTCCGGTCTCTCGTTATTTCCTTCTCTTTGATTTCCATGGGCTGAGGAAGTTCCTGCCCCTTGTTGATTTGCATTCATGTTTGTTCTGGATGGAGGGAATATCAATTCACCTCTCCATGTGTATGTGTTTTTAGCGCGCTCAGGCACCACAAGGACTCTTTCTGAAGTCTCATCCAGGTATACCACCTTTCCAGGTGTATCTGGGTCCTTGAATTCATAGATTGTAATGATGCCTATCTCACCAGGGTGTTCCTTTCTGTACCTCCAAAAGGCTTCATCTGTCTCTTTATTTACAAACAACTCGATGCTCCTGTTATCTTGAGGGATCCATTCTGGGATGAGTACTCTTGTTAATACGGATTTCCCTCTCGGTGTTCTAGGTTCTTCTAACGGTTCTTTTCCTTGAAATTTTGCTTCTGTCTCTAATTGGATTGTGCCAAACTCATTAGTATCGTTTGGCTGCGTACTTAGAATGTACATGGTTCCTTCTTTGTCTATGTAAGCGTCTCTCTCAAATTTCACCACTGGCCTTTCCAATCCAAAGGGTTGATCAGGGTTGTGCAGTTGCACCACTTGCCTTTGCAAACCATCCTCATAGATGCGAGCACCTAATCGGTTGGTTCGGAGAAACTCTAATTGCGTTCTATAGGGTCCTTCAGGTTTTTCTAGGTATGCTACATGAGACCCTCCTTCTGGTCTGTCTGTGCTAAATGCCATTTCTGATTCACTTGATTCTGAGCTCAACTCGTAGGGATAACTACTATTCAATTGCTGAGCCCAAGATCGTGCAGTAGTCCTTACACTTGCCTCTGATGATCTAAGGCTTCGTCGGTCCGACTTACCTATATGTTTGCCCGATCTAAGGTTCATTAATTTCCTTCCTTGCTTATTCAATTACACACTTAGATCGTCAATGGCTCTTTGTGATTAATTCTTGATTCTTTTTAATTTTTCTTTGGATTCTTGTCTTAATATATGCGTCAGGAATTCGACTTTCCGTTATAGTTTTGAGTTCTCGTTCCGTCAGACTTAGGTTCTTTTCTTTAGGTTTTCGTCACACACACCTTTACTTTAAGTCTTAAACTTGAAAGAATTAGGTATCTTGAACTTGAGGCGTTCCTATCGTCGTTAATCCACAACTACCGTTTAGCCTAAGCTAAAAATTGACTGAGGGGGTTGAGTAATCTTCCAACCTCGAGTCGGCTTTTCTGATTGCTCTGATGTCCTGTTGCCCAAGAAGCCGTGCTTCCCAAGCTCTGCTGTCCTCACTGCCTTGTTTGCTTGCCTTTGATTGCCTTTGCTAGACCTGGAAAAATCCAATATTAGACCAATTCACAATTGAATGATCAAGCATTTGAGTATATACATCTTTTAGTCCCTTCCCTTTTGCCCAAAATTTCAATACTTGCCCCCTGGCTTCCTAGTCCCAAACTAGGTGAACTTCAAAATAGCTTATCCAAAAATAGATGTATTCTTTATGAAAAAAACAGTTGAGGTCACGTAGTACTCGTTACGAGCTTTCTAACGAGCTATTAAGCTCAAAAAACGGACTTCGGATGAAAAAGTTATGAGCGTTCAGGCCCTGGGGGGTAAAATTGTCAATCAAGTTTTCCTTCAAATATGAGCTAAGGGGTCTCCTATGAGTCTAATGGTCCAAAAATTTCTCAAAAATACCCTCAAAATTGGTCAAAAATTGGAGCCCAAAATTTGCGATGGGGGTGCACAATCGCGATGGTCTGGGACCGTCGCGATGGTCCAAAAAAGCGAACCGTCGCGATGGCGTGGGATTTGGACAATCGCGATGGTCCGAAAAAGTGAACCGTCGCGATGGTCCGAAATGAACGATCGCGATGGCGTGGGAATGGACCGTCGCGATGGTCCGAAAAATGAACCGTCGCGATGGCGTGATCAGGCGGACAATCGCGATGGCACGGTCAACGGTCAACGGTGGACAATCGCGATGGTCCGAAGTGAACGATCGCGATGGTCCGATTTTGGGCTGTCGCGATGGTCCGAAGTGAACCGTCGCGATGGTCTATCGTGACACGTGGCACTGTCGTGGCGATGGCATAAGCCAATCGCGATGGTCCGGGGTCAGCTGAACTGTCGCGATGGTCCAAGTGGACCGTCGCGATGGCTCAAGTGAACCGTCGCGATGGTCCGAAAAAGTGAACCGTCGCGATGGTCCGGCCGAGCCGTCGCGATGGCGTGAGCCTATCGCGATGGTGCGACACAATCGCGATGGTCCGAGCCAATCGCGATGGTCCACCAAACAACGAATTTTTGAAATGCAAATATGGTTCCGTGAATGCGCAAGTATCGCCTATCTAGTGGTGTGGTCGCCTACCTCAAAATCCGAAAGTTGCAGACCATCGCGATGGTCCGCCACACTCGGAAATCTCTGACAGAAAGTACATTTTTTACCTGTTGGAAGCTTTCCTGATGCTCTGAAGCTCTGTACCTGCAAGAAAACTCAAGAAAAAGCAAGCACATACAATCGCAAAAACTCTCTCTCGCATGCACAAATGAGGGGAAATGAGGTGAATGGGTGGATATGGTGAATTTTCTGATTTTTTTGGAGATGGAGATGATGATGCGATGATGAAGATGGAGTATGGGGGAGGTGAAAAACACTAAAAACTAAGTAAAAAACAACAACAAAAAACTAAAATTTTTACCTTCCAACGCCTCTTCTTGCTATACTCTTACCATCACACATTCGTCCTAGACTCGATCCCCGGCAACGGCGCCAAATTTGGTGTTGCTCTAGCACAATGGTAAGTACCACGTTAAGAAGCTTCACCTCCTTAATTGTCAATCCGTGGGAGAGGTAGGAGTGATATGAAGATCGTGAACGTGAGATGATGTGAGAGTGAAGGTGAGAAGCACAAAGATGCACACACACATACACACACACAATGAAGAGACAAGCAAGACACAATGGAAGGTGGGAAATTAGCTCTATTACTCAAGAATACTCTTACAAGCTCAAATTAGCTCTATGCTCACACTAACCAAAATGAACCACCCTCAAAAATGAGCTCTCTAGCTCTTTTTATAGTTTCTAGACTAGTTTTGACCGGTTTCACATCTAGTGACCGGCCTAGTTAAAAAATAGGTCTTAGATGCTATTTGGAAGGGTAAACGATGTCTAAAAATAACGAAAATTGGTACGAGCATTCTACCTAAGCTCCTCAAGCTCGAGGACTCCTCGGCTTGCACAAAATGGAGCTATGGATTACAAAATGGGGTTTTCTATGATACATATGTTACAATTAGTGATAACAATCACTGTTGAATGTTTGGAGAATTAATAAGAAATATATTTGTTTGAAAAATTGATCCGCCTGGCTCCCTGCTCCTTCTTTACATGCTTCCGTGGCGTCTGTGCCTCTGGCTGCTTCCAACACCAGGGGTATCCCCTTACCCTGCAAATCCTCCAGATGTACTGCTCCATGAGGTAATACCTTTACCACCGTGTAAGGTCCTATCCATCTGGGTGCCAGTTTGGTTGGAATTGCTGGGACCTAATGCACTAAAACCATGGATCCTTCCTGAACTTCATTAGACCTCAGATACCTGTCATGCAGTCTCTTGCGCTCTTCTTGTGTTACCTGAAGTTTTTGCATTGCTCCTTCTCTGTATTCTTCTAATGCCACCAATGTCTCAATGGGAGGTTCAATTCCAATGGTTTTGGTTCCCATTTCCTTTTTGATAATGAATTCAAATGGGGCCAATGCCTCTTTTCCATATACTAAGCGAAATGGACTCTCACCAGTGGTTCCCCTTCTTGTAGTTTTGAAAGCCCAAATTGCACCGATCAATGCTTGTGGCCAAAAGCTTTGATGATCAAAAGATAATTTGTGTAGAAACCCGATCAAAATCTTATTGGAGCTCTCTGCTTGGCCATTTTCCCTTGGATAGTAGGCACAAGATTTTTTATGGAAGACCTTGTACCTGTCAAATATAAATTGGAGCAGCTGATTTACAAAATGTGTTCCCCTATCACTAGTGATTTCCAATGGGCAACCAAATCTTGAGAAAATACGTTTATACAAGAACTTAGCTACTGTTAATGCCGTGCAGTCCACAGTAGCTTTAGCCTCTATCCATTTAGTTGCATAACATGTGGCCATCAAAATATATTTCTTACCTCCAGGTTGGCTAGTTGGACTAATTGGTCCTATGAAATCAAGACCCCAGCGTTCAAATGGGAGCCATCCTGTAGATATGACTAATGGTTGGAAATTCAATCTGGTTGGCGTAGGAGCACACCTCTGGCAGATGTGGCATTCTTTAGCAAATTTGATCGCATCCTTGTAAATATGAGGCCACCATAGTCTTTTGTGGATGATTCTACGAGCCAATTCTTCCCCCTTTAGATGCCCTTCACTGTGTGCTGCCTCTAGCAAAAGATTTACCTCCTCTGGATAAACACACTTTCTCAAGATATCATCCTGACAGTATTTATATAAATTTCCATTTATAAGTGAATATGCTTTGGTTTTCAGGAACAATCTTCTTTTTTCTATAGGTGTTAAGTGTTCTGGAAGTTTTCCAGTAGTGAGAAAATGGAGAATTCCATCATACCAATCAGTCTGAATTGCCACTAGAAAGAGATTACTATCCACCAGTTCATCATTAATACCTCGCCTTCTCGCTCATTGCAGTCCTGGACACTTGATCTGCCATGTAGTGCTCTCTTCCTGGCTTAATATGAATATCAAAGTTGAATTCTTGAAAGAGGAGTAACCATCTCCAAATCCTTCCAGCTACTCTAGGCTTGTTTATCAAGTACTTCAAGGGCTGATGGTCAGATATGACTATAAAATGTACACCGAGAAGGTAATGCCGAAACTTCTGAAGAGCAAATACAATATCCAAGCCTTCCCTTTCGGTCGTACTGTAGTTCCTTTCTGCCTGGGTGAGTAGTCTGCTGGCATAGAAGATAGGTCTATCAACTTTGTGTGATGATGGTTGAGCTAGAACTGCACCAACAGCATGAAGACTGGCATCTGTATGCACATGAAACTCCAATGACCAGTTAGGAACACTTAAAAGTGGAGCAGTACATAACCTCATTTTCAGTTCACAAAATGCTTTCTCAGCTTCAGCACTCCATGGGAAAGGGACCTTTTTACTGGCAAGCCTTGATAAGGGCTTAGCTATTTCTGAATACATTCGTATGAACCTTCTATGGTATCCTGCATGGCCCAAAAAACTTTGCGCTTCCTTTGGGCTTGTGGAATAGGCATGGAAAGGATAGCAGTAACCTTCACAGGATCCACCGTTATCCCTTCAGCAGATATTATGTGACCGAGAAGAGTGCCCTTAGTGACCAAAAAGTGACATTTAGTAGGATTTAACTTCAAACCTGTTCTAAGACATTGCTCAAAGATTTCTTTTAGATTTTCCAAATGGTCGTGGAAATCTTGAATTGCTGCTCTTCTATCTGTGCCTGAAATACTGAAAAGTCATCCATGAAAATGCAAAGAAAGGTTGTTAAACACTTGCCCAATATCAGATACATTGCTCTATTAAATGAAGCTGGTGCATTCTTCAAACCAAAAGCCATGCGAGTATAAACATAAGTGCCCCATGGAGTAACAAAGGTTGTTTTGTCCCTATCATCAGGATGGATCACTATCTGATTGTAGCCACTAAAATTGTCCAAGAAGCTATACAAAGTGTGACCAGCTACTTCCTCAAGTACTTGTTCTGAAAAGGGCTGAGGAAATCCATCTTGAACAGTAACTCTATTTAAGGCACGAAAATCAACGCAAACTCTTATTTTTCCACTATTTTTCTTGGGTACAATAACCATAGAAGAAAGCCACCTGGAATGTTCTATTGGAACAATTATACTTGCTTCTTCTAGTTTTGTAACTTCCAATTTTACCGCCTCTGCATATTTTGGATTGAGTCGATACGGCCTACTTCTTGGAGGCACGACTCCCTCAACTAAGGGTATTCTGTGTAATCCAAGCTCCTCTGGTATCCCTGTTAGATCTTTGTAGGACCATGCGAAGACATTTTTATAAGCAAAAAGTAAAGAAGTTACCTTCTGCAGTAAAGGAGGATAATGCCATAGCCAAGAGGCTAATGGACTACTTGAGGGTTCTCTTCATCCCCTAGATTTACTTCTTGAACCAGTGTTTCTGGACTAGTCTTGTTTGAGAAATCATCTCCACTGTATGCAAGAGTGGAATTTAGCTTATATTTTGCAATATGTTCCCTAGTCCATCCTTGAGGTATATCCGAAAAGGGGAGATCTTCTCTGCATTCAGGCTCATAACCTTCCTGTTCTGAAACCTCTATAGTTGTTGCCCCTTCAACATTCGTAATCTCCTGCAAGCTCTCATTCTTCAACTCCTTGTGAACCTCATGGCCTTTTCCTGCAACTCCTTCATCTGCAACTTCTTCCTCTATTTCATTGATTTCCACCGTGCAACATTCTGCACTTTCCATCATCCAATTCAATAATGTATCTTCTTCTTGGGGTAGAGAGGGCATTACCTGCATGTCCACAGTATACCCAGTAGTTTTCCCTTAGTCAAACCCTTCTTCCAAATGTAGCTGCAGTTGGCTATTGGTGCTAGTTGAAATCCATAGTTTGTTTTTCCCCCAATCTTGCAAAGCTTTTGCTTGCCTTAGCCAAGGTCTCCCTAGGAGTAAAGGGTAAGAAGTCTCCTGTGGAAGTGCAATAACAACAAAATCTAGAACAAAGTGGCAACCCTGTACTATCATTAGTACCTTTTCAATAATGCCAAGAGGCGCAACCCGATGTTGATCTGGTAGTGTAACTGTGAATGGTGCCATCTTGGTGGGGTTCAAATTCAGTTTCTTCATTGTGAAATCTGGCATCAAATTGATACTAGATCCTCCATCTATGATCACACCTGTGAGAGCTTCATCATTTATACAAACAGATAATCTTGAGCTTTGGTAGTCTGCTAAGGGTGCAGGGGGAGAATCAACCATGAAACCATCTATACTGGGTGATTGGATCAAGTGAGCAGAGTGTATAATCTTCAATAAGTCACTTCTTATTTTTGAATCCATCCTTATAAGTTCGTATAGACTAAACTTGTGATGAATACCTTTCAAGATCTGTTCAATGTTTACCTCATGAGTGTCTTCTTGCAGACTTGTTGGTTGGTCCCTTAGAGAAGTAGTCATCCTTTCATAAGCTCCTTCAATTTCTGCTTGGCCCTTCCACCCAACCTTCTTTTCCTCTTCTTTATCTTGGACTCCCTCTTGTTCCTCCCTATGGGTTACTGCCGCTTGTCTGGCTCTAGTCATCATGGGCATTGAAGAAGAGAAACAACATAAGACTGAGTGGTCATACCTTCTTCTTGTGGAGAGATTGCAATCATGTGGATTGGAGCAAGACAGCTTCTTGGGAAGTCTTTGGTATAGTGGTCCTTAGCCTTTGGACAATGTTGACAAGGAGGTGTCTCTTCTGGAAGGGAACACCTATTTTGCATATGGCCATACTCACCACATCGATAACACATCAATGGCCTATTATATCTAGGCTTTGTAGGCCGATTTTCCTCCCTATTAGGTGCATTTGAAGTACTAGCATAATACGAATCCAAAGCTTGAGGATTACCTCGTTGCTGTGTACCCTTGAGGTAGTAACAGTCTCTAGCTTCATGACCATCCTTTCCACAAAATTGACAGCTTACCTTGTTAGGGCAATTAGCATTGGAATGTCCATTGTTGTTACATATTGTACACCAAATCTGCCTTCTTATATCCTGAGTGGTCCGCAAATCTTCTAACTCACGGCAAAGTTGGGCTACTTCATCATCAGTGCGACGTAGTTGTGGCAAGAACTTCTCTTCTTGTTGATTTTGTTGCATTCTCAATGCCTCCAGTTCCTTCCTCAGTTGCCCAATAGGGTCTAGTTCTGCAGCATAATTCGATTGTGTATCCCCTTCAAAATGTTGCCTTGCTTCTTCAATGCGTGATGCTACTGCAACAAAATCATTGAGGGTTGCATCCAATCTAAGAGACTCACGTAGCTTCTGCTGAGATGACCTGGGCAGAGCTTTTTCAATCCATTTTTTAACCAAGAAGTCACCTGGAGCATGTGGTAGACGTGCAACAAGTGTTTTTGTTCTAGTGTGAAGTTCATGAAAGGATTCACCTGATCTTAGCTTTAGGTTCTCTAGCTGATCTAGAGCTCTTTTCGAGGAATCACTTGGTCAAAATGTCTGTGAGAACGCCATCTTCAAAGCCTCCCATGTAGCAAAATGGCCATCTGCATATTGACTATACCATTTGTCAGTGAGGCCTTCCAATGTGGATGGGAAGAGTACCAACATTGCATCCTCTCTGTTCTGCAGACCTCTTCCACGGCATAAGCAGATGAACCTCCTCACATGATCATCAGCATCCTCATAAGCTTGAAGGTAGGAAACTTGATATTGAGTCTGGAGAGTAAATGAGAGAGATCCTCCATTTGCACTGGTGTTTCTTCTGATGTATCTGAGGAGAAGTCTAATGTTCCCCTATGCTTCTCCTTTGACAGTGGTGTCACTCCAAAATCAGTAGATAAATTCAAAGAGGGTAGAGGGGAGGTAGGTTCACTAGTCGAAGATATAGCTGTCTTGTTAAGGCTCCTTCGTATACAAAGAGGCTCCTTATCTGCTCGCGTATGGGTCATGAACCTACTTGCAAATGCAATAGGGAAAAAATATTGAAAAGGAGGATTATTTACTATCCTTAGGGCCTCTCACAGAAATGCAAGTGTCCCACCGTGCGTGCCAAACTATAGAGGAGGTACTGGGGTATCTACTTTTAATAGGAGCATGTAGCAAGCATTCCAGTACTTCACCTACTCAAGGGAGGTTCTCCTTAGGGAAATATACCCTTTAACACTTCTGTGAGCAGGCAGATATCAATGATTGCACAGAGTTGTGAATACTGAAGAAAGTATTAATAACAAAATGACAATAATGGAAGACCATCTGCTCCTTAGTTCGAATCAGATGATTACAACATAGGCAAAAGAGATGCTCAAATGTTTATGCTTTGGGCTAACATGCCACTCCAGAACTAAACAACATCAATGTAAGGGATTCTTCCAATCCGTACAATGGACACAACTAGATGCAGACTAGCACTAATCAATACAAAGTATGAAAACTTGCTCTAAGGGAAAGAGCACGAAATATCAATGACAAAACCAAGCCACTCTTTTCACACTATAGTGCTATTAGCCCTCCACTGGGAAGCACACGCTCTGTATCCTCACCACAGAGTGACTTCCTACAGTAGGCTTGAAGCCACAAAGTGCAAAGAGAGGACCTCTGTACGTACGTATGTAAATGTGTATATATGAATTTATCCCAAATGAACACGAATCCATTGCTTTTATAGGCTTCAATAGGCCAAGAGGGCCTTGCTGATTCCTCACGTCCACTGATCATGCGCCGGTTGATTACCCAAGATTGGAGGGGTAAATCAAATTTGCCACCATTCTTGAATTGGATCCTCAAAAATAGGTAGTCGTCATGAATGGTTGGCGGCAACACTCATTTCTCCACTTTTACTTTTACCACTTACACCTTTACTCTCACTTTTGAATGCAAGCTGAGATCCTCATTTTGTGCCGCCCGTGATGTTTGAATGACCCTGAGAAGCACATCCTTCACCTTATTTTTGTAGTAGCTTTTGATCCTTCATATTAACTGTGCGGTGTGGGAGGTGAGTTGTGGGGAGTTGAGAGAGATTATGGGGTTTGTGGAGGGTTGTGGAGGGGTGTGGAGTTGTGTGGAGTTGTGTGGGGTTTGTGGGTTGGGTGGGAATAGGGAGTGAGTTATGGGGAGTTGTGGGGGTTTTTGGGGTGTGGTCAAAAATTGATCCAAGATTTCAAAGTTATTATTGCACCATTGGAAAGTACTCGTCGAGAGCTTTCCAACAATGATATATAACGCTGTAGGGTTTGGTTAAGAAATGATCCTCCAAATATCCATCCAAACTATATGAGAGCCTTATGTGAGGTCGTGGAAAAACGTGGGATTTGTGGGGTTTGTGGGGGGGTTGTGGAGTGGCAGAGGGTTGTGGGGTGGTGTGGAGTGGTGGAGGGTTGTGGGGTGGTGTGGAGTGGTTGAGGGCAGTGGGGTGGTGTGGAGTGGTGGAGGGCTGTGGGGTGGTGTGGAGTGGTGGAGGGCTGTGGGGTGGTGTGGAGTGGTGGAGGGTTGTGGGGTAGTGTGGAGTGGTGGAGGGCTGTGGGGTGGTGTGGAGTGGTGGAGGGCTGTGGGGTGGTGTGGAGTTGTGTGGGAGTCGTGGAGTGGTGGAGGGATGTGGGGTGGTGTGGAGTGGTGGAGGGCTGTGGGGTGGTGTGGAGTGGTGGAGGGCTGTGGGGTGGTGTGGAGTGGTGGAGGGTTGTGGGGTGGTGTGGAGTTGTGTGGGGAGTCATGGAGTGGTGGAGGGCTGTGGGGTGGTGTGGAGTGGTGGAGGGCTGTGGTGGTGTGGAGTGGTGGAGGGTTGTGTGGAGGGCTGTGGGGTGGTGTGGAGTGGTGGAGGGATGTGGGGTGGTGTGGAGTGGTGGAGGGTTTTGGGGTGGTGTGGAGTGGTGGAGGGCTGGGCGTGGTGTGGAGTTGTGTGGGGAGTCGTGGAGTGGTGGAGGGTTGTGGGGTGGTGTGAGTGGTGGAGTGGTGGAGTGGTGGAGTGGTGGAGGGGTGTGGGGTGGTGTGGAGTGGTGGAGGCCTGTGGGGTGGTCTGGAGTGGTGGAGGGCTGTGGGGTGGTGTGGAGTGGAGGGCTGTAGGGTGGTGTGGAGTTGTGTGGGGGGTGGTGGAGGGCTGTGGAGGGGTGTGGAGTTGTGTGGGGGGTCATGGAGTGGTGGAGGGTTGTGGAGGGGTGATGGGGGAAAAGAGGAGGGGATGGTGGGGTTGGAGGGGGTCGGGGTGATGGTGGGGGCCACAGGAGTGGTGGGGGAAAAGAGGAGGGCTGGTGGAGTTGGAGGTGGTCGAGGTGATGGTGGGGCCACGGGGGTGGTGGGGGAAAAGAGGAGGGGACAGTGGGGTTGGAGGGGGTCGGGGTGAGGGTGGGGGCCGCAGGGGTGGTGGGGGAAAAGAGGAGGGTTGGTGGAGTTGGAGGGGGTCGTGGTGATGGTGGGGGCCGCAGGGGTGGTGGGGGAAAAGAGGAGGTGACGGTGGGGTTGGAGGGGGTCGGGGTGAGGGTGGGGGCCGCAGGGGTGGTGGGGGAAAAGAGGAGGGCTGGTGGAGTTGGAGGGGGTCGAGGGAGGTTGAAAAAGAGAGAGGGAGGGAAATGTTGCGATACAGAAGAGATTTAGCGCATCCCAAAAACCATCATTCATCTCTCAACAAAAGGTGGTTGGGGCTCTGATTAGGCCAAAAGGCATGACTAACCATTCATAATTGCCATAGCATGTGTGGAATGCCATTTTCTCGATGTGTTTAGTTTCCACTTGAATTTGATGGTATCTTGATCTGAGGTCAATGTGTTTGAGGAATTGGGCCTTGTTGAAGCAATCTAGTAGCTCCTCCATGGCTAGGACCAGGTACTTATTCTTTATGATGATATTGTTTAGAGTCTGATAGCCTATGCATAGATGTAGCAAGTCTTCCTTCTTCTTCATGAAGAGAATTGATGCCCCATATGGTGAATTACTGGGCCGGATGTATCCTTGTTCCTCCAGTTCATGAAGTTTTTGCTTGAGCTCCTTCAAGTCTGAGTTTTTTGTTTTGTATGGATCCCATGATGGTGTAGATTGGTTCGATAGCATCTCTATGTGATGTTGGACATTCCATAAAGGGGGGTACCCAAAAGGAAGTGTATGTGTGAGGACATTTGCATATTCCTCTAGCAGGAAGTGTAAGATAGGGTCCTTGATCTTTGACTCATCTAATTGGGCGGGTTATATTTCTTGTTTGGTTCGGCGGAATATGCATAGGTGTGTGATCACGCCCTGACAAAGTACTATGTGAAATTGTTTAGGTGAGATGGGTATGGTGGCATGGTTTGAGGATCAGTTTAGGGCTTTGGTTTTGCGTCGCATCAATGCTTGTGTTTATGTTGATGCTTGTGTTTATGGTGGTCTCTGCATTCTAGCTCTTCCCTTGGTGGGTTAATCTGATGGAAATCCAACACAATAGACTTGCTGTTTTGATCTAGTAGCACCTTTTCTGCACCCTTTCCAAAGTAGTAGATCAAGTGTTGGTCCATAAATGAGAGCCCAATGATGGCCTCGAATGACTACATCGAAATGATAAGGAAATTGAGGTACTCCAATTCCTATCCCAAGTAGTCTAGTACACCTTTTGCATGGTGAACATAATTGTTTTTGTCCTAAAATGGTCTATGCACAATGAGTATTTTGTCTTATTATGACAACAGAAAATATTGTAATCTTCCATTTTAATTAAGGCACATAGACTTTTGGTGCAATATGTCTTTCTCCTTCTTTTCTACTCTTATCCTACAAATACTTAAGCCCCTTTCAACTAAAGAAACCCCCAAGAAAGTTACTCTATAGTGGATGCAATAGGAGCCATATCATGACTAGGAAATCGAAGATTATCATCTAGTGCAATTTCTTTCCTCTAAACAAGATTGGTGTTGGGAAACTTTAGAAAACTTTCTCTAGCGTAATATAATTAACTAGTTAAGTTGGAAAACCACAAACACATTATCATCTAGTGCAATTTCTTTCCTCTAAACAAGATTGGTGTTGGGAAACTTTAGAAAACTTTCTCTGGCATAATATAATTAACTAGTTAAGTTGGAAAATCACAAACACATTATCTTTAAGTCTTTATTATTCTCAAAAGAACTAGTGTAACTTTCTCCAATATGATTTCTTTGTGATATTTTTAAGCTTGAGCTTTCATTTATTATTGAAATTATGATGGGGAAGCACCCTATGAAGGTTGGTGATAACTTATCTCTCTTTGGTATGGAGCTATGATCTAAAAAATAGCTAGAGTAACCTAGATTCTACCAATAATGACTTTGATAATATAGGACATGGAAGGTGTTCCTACCAATCAAGACAATGCAAGTTCATCTAGTAGCACTTATAGAACCATTTTATAATTTGGAAGTTATAACTCCTTAGTCATAACCATATATTTAGATTAATCTAAGAAATTCTTACATATAAAATACCAAAAACAACTTAAAATGTCGATGGTGTTACGATCAAACACAATCAATTTCAAAATATGCATTAAAATATCATGATCCTAAGAGCTCAAATTTGATGTATATGTTTTTCAAAGGGGCATGGGTTAGTGGTTACCACACTTGAACTACAGGCAATGTGTCCATGATTCGATTCCTACATGTGCTTGAAATGTAAACCAACCACTCAATCATGTGGGACAAGAGGGGGTCTCCAAGGTGGGTGTGTTTTAATTTCACTAATTTAAAGCATAACTGACAAATTAGATCATAAGTTTGAAATCCAAAAAAAAATGGTGTATATCTCAAAAGGTCTAGCCTCACAAAGAACTAAAAGAAAAGTGGCACAACCTAGAGGATCATGTTATAGATGTGGTATAAATCTTTATGCAAAGGATTTTTCTCGGCCAAAGATCCCTATGAGGCTTTGTGAAGATTTTGGTTTGGAATATCTCTTGAGAGATTGACTACTTTCTTAAAAATAACAAATCTTCAATGTGAGCCCCTTGGATGTAGTAAAGATAGTAGAGATGTCAAGAAGCAATGGTTTCTTCTATCAAGCAAATCTTAAAATTCTCCCCATAATCTCAGAGAGAAACATATGAAGATGCTTTGGCCTATCTTTCAATTTTCCAAATCCTCCCTTCGTGCATGCTAATTTGCTCAAGAGGCCTAAATCAAGATTTTTACTTTCATGTAAAAACTTAAATGGGAGTTCTTAGCAAGCTTCTAATCCACTCTAAAGGTGGATTTGTCTTGGATTTTATACAATAATCCATAGTAAGCCTCTTAAATTGTCTTTTTCCTTACTCCTAGAAGTGGAGTTTGATAAAAATTAACATCTGAATTTTTTTCAAAAAGTGTGGAAAGGGGGTCTTTGAGGATACAAAATGCCTCCTTAACTTATCATTTTCACGAATCTAATGATTCACCTAAGAAGTTTATACACCATACTCTCAGTATATATACTTTTTCCCATCCATCCGTAGCTACCGCACGTCTTTTTCCCTCTTCCAAAATGGGAATTTCTTAAATTCAGGTGCTGAAATTTTTTCTCAATAGTGATGGAAGGGGGTTTTGTGGAGCTTCAAACTCCCATCATACTGAGGTATCCTTTGTATTTCTTAGTCTTATATGGAATTCCATATATCATACTATATGTGTGCATGGTTTTTTCCATAAATCTATGAAAAAATCCACTTCATATCCCTTTCCCAAAATAGATACTTATCAAAAATAACACCTGAAATTTATGCAAAATTATGCAAGAGGGCTATTCTGTAATACCCAAAGCCTATTATTTCTTGTACTTTGGAGGAAATATTGACTTAAGGTGAGAGTATATATCTCATACTCTCCATAAATATGATTTTCGTCGAAAGACTTACCCCCTAGCCTTTCCTTATCCTTACTCGAAAATAAAGATTCTTACAGAAATTCAAAAATGCTCAAACCTGGAACTTGAAGCCATAAATCCTCCTTGCTAAATAATGTAAGATGTCATAGCAGAGAGCATCATCTTCTCCTTCTACCTCTCGTTGTCGTGATGATCATTTGTCTCTCACATCCATATAATCATCATCATACTTCTCCCTCAAATGAACTTTTGGCCCACTTCATGGGGATTTATGGCTGAGGAGAAGCTTTTTCTGAAAAAATCTGAGGGAGGTAGTGAGAGAGGAACAAATTTATACCTCTTCCAAGGCACTTAGGCAGCGATCTTCCTCCAATCGGGCATACTCAGTGGAAAGGCGACAATGTGTATAAATCGAAGGAGAATATGTTCCGCCATAGAGCTTTGACATGTTGGATAGGTTGCCTCCTTCTTAATAAGCACGGCGTGGGTTCAAAACCCCTGCCCTGTAGCGCGAAAATTATCAGAATCTTTTGGTGCTCTGATACCAATGTCGCATGCCTTAGTTTTTCATGTCTTTGCCATCACGAACTGCCCTCAAACACACACACACACAGAGTTCTTCGAAGATTGTGTCCTCCCAGCCGTCGAGCTTACCTCATAAGAGACTACTCATAATAATCTCTTACATACCTACTCTCTTTCATCTCTTCTACCCATATATATGAAAGATGCATCAATTTGATGCCATGTGGCAAATCAAGCCACCTCATCCAAAAGGTGTTCCCACCCAAGGATTATATTGTGACATGTTGAAGCTCCTTGGTGACCATAAGACACAGTGGATCGAAGTTGGGGAAAAGAAATTCACCCTACCAAGTGTATGCGTGTCTTCCATGCTCTGACACCACAAAGATCCTCTCCGAAGCATCATCTAAGTAGGTCACTTTGCCTGGGCTATCAGGATCTTTGAACTCATAGATGGTAAGGGCTCCCACTTCATTAGGCTTCTCAGGCTTATACCTCCAAAAAGCCTCATCCTTCTCTTGATTCAAGAGCAAATCTATGCTCCTATTATCCTGGGGAACCCACTCTGGAGTGATTATTCTAGTCAGAATCGACTTGTCTCGAGGGGTTTTTGGCTCTTTCCCTAAGTTCCCTTGGTCTATGTCACCTATTTCGGCTTCCGAGATTATGTTGCCAAATTCATCTGTTCTTTCTGGTTGGCTAGTGACCACATACATTGTTCCTTCTTTATCAATGTAGGAACCATTTTCGAACTTGACTACAGGGTGTTCTAGTCCCATGGGCTGATCCGGGATTTTAATTAGGACAACAGATCTTCTTAGACCATCCTCATAGATGTGTGCACCTAAGCAGTTGGTTCTGATGTATTCCAATTGAGTCCTGTAGGGGCCCTCGGGTTTTTCTAGGTATGCCACTCCTGAGCTACCTACAGGTCTTTATAGGTGATTATCTATGCAACTATGCCCAATTTTTAGCCCAAATTTTCAAAAAAATTACCCCTCTATTTTTTTGCCAAAAATGCCTCTCTATCACGATAAACACTAGCTATCGCATGGGGCTGTTTGTCGCGATAGACGGTGTTTGTCACGATAGACGCAGTCTGTCGCGATAGATGAGGTCTATCGTCCGTCGTGGTTTGCTCTGTCACGATAAACGGTGTCTGTCGTGATATACACGGTGTCTATCATGATAGATGGTGTTTGTCGAGGGGTCCTGTCTGTCGTTGTCTATCGTGCTTTTGGTCTCTCGTGATAGACGATGTTTGTCGCGATAGACGGGGTCTATCGTCTATCGTGGGCTCTGTCTATCGTGATAGACGTTGTCTATTGTGATAGACGGCCTGTGTCGTGGGGTGCTGTATGTCGCGATAGACGCTGTCTGTCGTGATAGACGGTGTCTATCACGATAGATTGAAAAAATGCAATTTTTTTAGAAACTTCTAGTGATTTGGAGTGCTCTAATGGTGTAGGTTAACGTGCCAAAAAATATTAAGTTTTTCTGTCTGTCGCGATAGACAGAGGTCATCTTCCCGGGACCTGTGCAAAGTTCTGTCATACCTGCGCAAGCTGCTGGAGATGGTGGTACAGCTAGAACTTGCAGCAAAAGCTCAAAAAACACACAAAAACAGATAGCATGCAAGCTCTCTCTCGCTCTCTCACAAGTGAAATGAGGGAAATGAGGTGGGGAGTGGAATATGACCAAAAACTGAAATTTCTGTGAAGATGGAGATGGAGGTGGGGGATGGTGAGGATGATGATGGTGATGCAAAAACAAGAAAAATTGAAGAAAAATAAGGAAAAGAAATTTTACCTATGATTCCAATGTCTCAACTCTACATCTTACCATCACATGCTCGTCCTCAAAGCTCTCTCCCCGGCAAGGGCGCCAAATTTGGTGTCACTCTAGCACAATGGCAAGTACCAACGTGAGGTGATCCACCTCATAATTGTCAATCCGTGGAGACGTGAGGACTAGTATGTTTTAAAGACTATGAGCAAGTGAAGGCACAAGTGCGTGAGTGAGAAGCACACAAACATGCACACACATACACACACGTGCACACAAGGCAAGAACAAAGAGAGGAACAATGGAGTTCTTTGCATTAGTCAAAAAGTCTCTTACATAAGCTCAATTCACAAACAATCTAACCCCAAAAATGAGCTCTCTAGCTCTTTTTATAGTTTTTTGACTAGCTTTGGCCTTGTCCAGACCTAGTGTCGGGCCTAGTTAAAAATTAGGTTCTATAGACTATTTGAGGGCTCAAAACGGAGTCTAAAAATTATGAAAATTGGTATGCAGCTAATTCTAATACTCCTCAAGCTTGAGGACTCCTCGGCTTGAACAAAAATGGAATCTATTCTACCAAAAACAAGATTTACAATGTGTGTGTAGTGATGAAAATCACTTGAGTTGGAAATATTGTATGGAAAAAATGATTGGGCCTTGTTGCCGTATTGTGCATGACTACTCCGTTGTGCCTGTATGCTCTTCTTATGACTTGTATGCCAACGTATGCCCTCTTTTTTTTTGGTGGTCTTGCTAGGACATTACTTGCAGCACTTGTAGTTTGATATTTCAGTACCTTAGATCTACTGCAAGTGTCTCAAGTTTGGATATATTCTTGACTTCATTCCACATTTGAGTCCACCAAACATCTCTTGATATAAGTCATAATGTCTTATTCACTCCAAAATTACATGTTGCAAGGTTATCATGGCATTGCTGGAGTACTTAGTTTGTAGGTTTTTCGTATAGGGATGTACAATGAGTTATTATAATATAATAGCCCACCGTTTTCTTAGAAATCATTTACTTGATGAACTTTCCCTTCTTGAATATTCTGCTTGATATTAGAAAACTACTCGACATGCAATAGAGACTCGCGAACTAGATGGAATCAATATTGAATCTTCTTGTTAGCTTGATGAGATAGAAACTAGCTAGAGATGCTTTGGCTTGAGTTTTATACTTTCTTGTCAAAAGATGATTTCCCTTTCCTTGGTGTAAGGTGTGTTCTTGACAATTGTTTCTTCTTGAGGATATGATTTTTCATAAAGTACTCCAAATTCGTGTGATCTTTGTAGACCTTAACATTATGGGTTGTTCCTTCTAAATGGTGATGTTGAGTATCAAAAGCATCCACTTTTTCAAGAACCTTATCATGGATTTCATAATTTATCAATGGAGGGGAGAATTTCCTTGAATGAAGGTCAATGAGGTGTAAGTATCCACCACTTAAGTTTCAAACACAAGGTACTTGATATCAAACATACTCAAATTTCACAAAAGATTCAAGAAATGTACGTTTCACTTAGAAGTATTATTAAATTATCATGTCAATGATACCGTTTTTCCCCCTTGAACAGGTCTTGTCTATGGAGAAACTGCAAGTTTTTAAGGAAATCGTGTTTATCCATTATTCACACTTACCAACTTCCTAAGGTCAAACCTCATAAAAGCCTTGTTTATAATTACTCCTCCTTTATTCTAAATTGATTAAACAAGTTGTCGAATATCCTTGAGATCAAGTTTCTCTTCTTTATAAGTAAGGCATTCCATACCACCGAATCCACGTAATGATAGTGTTAACCTAGACATCCCATGTCATGTGGTTTACACTCTCACTTTAGTGGAGAAAACTTTAGCTCTTACTTTCAGATTTCTTATTGGAAATATTTTTTTCCTTGTTGGTCTAATAAAGTAGCATAAATGAAAATTACTTTAGTAGATGTTGTTACACTTATGTGTTCCTCGAGTAGCTTTGATGTGAAACTTTTCCCTATACATGGGCACTTTTGACTCTAGTGTTGGCTAGAGATTTTTTCCCCATGTTACCACATGCATGATTCACTCATATGTGGTGGTACTTTGTACTTAGGGATATTATTTAGCTCTTACTTAAGTTCAGTTCAGTTCACCATCAACAAAGAGAGCTATTCCAACAATCTGTTTTCTCTATGTGTCTTGCTGCATTTGTGATCCTTGTGTGTGCTTCTCGTGTGTCTCCCGCACCTCTACACACACCCAATAGTGGTATCAGATCAGGTTCAGCCCCTTCTCAAGTTTCAATTTTTTGCATCACGGCATGTGTGTACTTTTAGTAGTGCAAATCGACTTCGGAGTATAGAAAAGTGAATTTCATGTTCACTTTTAGTAGTGCAAATCGACTTCGGACCAACTATCTGATGTGGTCTTACATGATGAAGCATGTTCTTGTTGCAAAACAACTTTGGAACATAGTGGCAGATGTAGATCGAAGACCTGCAGGTTCTTCTACTTCACAGTCTACTGTCACAGATCGAGCTTCTTATTCAAGTAAAATGGTTTCTCCTTCTCCACCTACAGGAGCAACTTAGATGGGATGGAAAAGATGATCAAGCTCATGCATTGATTGTGCTTTCAGTGAAGTGTCATATAATTCCACACATTCAATCATGTTCTACATCAAGGCAGGCATGGGACACTCTTGCTTCTTTGTATGACGTGCGTAATGAAGCACGTGTTGCATACTTCAAGAAGCAACTTGAGGATGTATGTATGGCTAAAAATGAGTCTGTGGATGTGTATGTGACATGCGTCAAGGACTTGAAAGAGCAATTGGCAAACATAGATGAGATTATTTTGGATGCAGCATTCATTTCTACATTGTTGAAAGGATTGCCAAAATCTTTTCAAAGCTTTGCTACTACACTCCGTTTTCTTGCAAAAGGGAATCCCAATATGTATGCATTTGATGAGGTTGTGTGTCTTCTTTTGCAAGAAGAGAAATCTACAGTGAATAGGAGTGGTTTGATTGAGGGAATGCGAGAACTTGCTAGGGAACACGAGCACTTGCTATCTTACAAAAGGGGAAAAGCATGTATGGTTCAGTTTTGGGTTCATCAAAACCAAAGCCTCAAGCTTCTTTTTCCACTCATTTCTCTAATGACATTGATTTGCAAAAGAAGAAGAGATGCAAATATTGTAGAAAGGCTGGTCATACTATTGATGGGTGTAGAAATCTTGCTAAGCACAATGAAAAGAAGAAGGAATCCAGCATGTCTATTGCTGAAAATTCAGCAAATGCAAAGAATGATGAAGCTAACATGGCTCAAGATTTTTGGGCATGTGTTGTTACATGTCATTATGATGCATCTTTGCATTCTAAATGTATGGTAGTGAGTGAGGTTGATTTGGTTTGGCTCTTTGATAGTGGTGCTTCAAAGCACATAACATCATGCAAAAGATTTTTAGCATTTTTGAAAGATGCACCCAAAGGAGGACATGTGGTGTGTGCAAACAATGCCTCTTATCCTATCATTGAAGTATGAGAAATCGAGCTTACCGCTGCAAATGGAGGTGTGATTCTTTTGAAAAATTCATTGTATGTGCCTGGTATCAAGAAGAACTTAATTTTAGTTCCGTTGATTGCAAAAGTTGGACTTCATGTACACTTTGTTGATGATAACTGTGTAGTTCATGCTTTCAACAATGGTGATATTATCATGATGTCCGGTACATTATGTAATGGTTTGTATCACATGGATACATACAAGAGGGTTGCCTCAAATGCCTTGGTTGCACATACTTCTTCCATGGCTAAAATGGAGCTTTGGCATGCTTGTTTTGGTCACTTGAACTTCAATAGTTTTCTTTGCTTGCAAAAGAAGGACATGGTTTTTGGTTTTCCAACACTTGAGTCCATTGAAAAGCATGCATATGAAGGATGCATTCTTGGAAAAATGCATCGTGTTTCTTTTCCAAAAGATAGTCATACACACACTACAAGAAAATTGAAGCTTGTTCATAGTGATGTATGTGGTCCTGTCAAGACTCCACTTTTTGAGAAGCATGTATATCTTGTTACCTTCATTGATAATGCTACTCGCCATACATGGGTGTACCCTATGAAAGCAAAGAATGAGGTATTTTCTATCTTCAAAGCATTTTTAGCTCTGACTAAAAATTTTTCTTCAAGAAAGCTTTTGGCTCTACACATGAATGGTGGTGATGAATACATGTCACATGATCAGTTTAATGCTTCTCTTCATGAAAGACGCCAACCATGAAAATAGAACTCTACATGAAATGGCACAATGTATGGTTAAAGGAAAGCATCTTCCTGATAAGTTTTGGATGGAAGTGGTCATGTGTGCAAACTATGTGTTGAATTGTTGCCCTACAAAAACATTGAGAGTCATCACTCCTTATGAGGCTTGGAATGGTCATAAGCCTATGGTTATTCATATGCATGTGTTTGGTTGTTTGGCATATGCTCTTGTGCCATCACAACAATGTCACAAACTTGTAGACAAGGAAACAAAATTCATATTTGCTGTTTATGGTGCTGAAAGTAAGATATATCGTTTGTACCTCCATTGGCAAACACAATTATTGTGAGTCGAGATCTGGTATTTGCTGAAAATTCAGTTTTCCCTCTACTTGAATGCAAAAAAAGCCAATAATTAGCTCACAAGATGTGTTCGATACACTCATGTCTTTATTCCAAAATGGTTCTTTTGACTATGGCCATGTAGATCAGCCAACTGAGGCTCAAAGGGCTGAAAATTCCAACAAAATAGAGTAGAAATGGCAAAGGATTTTGAGCCAAACATGGCTGACATTTTTCGGCCAAAGAATATCGGAACTGCTAGAAATTTCCAGCCACATATGGCTGAGCATTTGGATCAAAATATGGCTGAAAACGAACATGAAATTCAGCCCACACATGTACATGTTGATGATGTATTACATAATGAAGGCACGTCTATCAAGAGTGCACAAACTATGCCAAAGTGGCTGAAACAAACTCTGCAGGATAGCAAATTGAGTGCACCTTTACTTGGTAGAACAAAATCAAGCTCTCACCATGCATCAATTGATTTTGTGGATTATTCTCTTATTGCAATGACATGTAATGAAGAGCCACTTACTTTTGAAGATGCATGTGACGATCCACAATGGATAAGTGTTATGCAATCAAAAATAGATTCCATACATAAGAATGGTACTTGGGAGTTATATGAATTGCCAAAAAGAAAAAATGCCATTGGTACAAAGGGGGTTTTCAAAACTAAGAGAAATGAGGAAACTTTTGCACCTACTTCGTGCATGACTACCATTCATACTATGGTTGCATTGGCTGCCCATTGAGGTTGGAAAGTACATCAATTAGACATAAAGACAGCTTTCTTGAATGGTGATTTGCAAGAAGAGGTTTATGTGAAGCAACCTCCTGGATTTGCTATGAAAGGGCAAGATCATATGGTTTGTCGCTTACATAAAGCCTTGTATGGTCTCAAGCAAGCTCCACGTGCATGGTATGACAAAATACATAAGCACTTGGTTTCTCTTGGCTTTACATGTAGTTCAATTGAAAGCACACTCTATGTACGCAAAGATGGGACTAATCTTATAGTGCTTGTTCTTTACGTCAATGACATACTCTTGACTGGGGTCATGTGGTGCAAAACTTGACATTCTTATGGCTGATTTCCAGCATACTTTTGATGTCACTTATCTTGGTCTTTTGAGCTACTATCTTGGCATCCAGTTTGTATCCGTTGAGAGGGGAATTCTTATGCATCAAGCAAAGTATGTTGAAAAACTACTTAAGCATTTTGACTTTGAGGATTGTAAGCTAGTTTCCACACCAAGTGAGATAGGATTTAGGTTCTTAGTTGAGGATTTGAGTGATGCATTTGACACTTCTCTTTATCAGCAAGTTACGGGATGTCTTCTATATGCATGCAACACAAGGTTGGATATACAGTATGCAGTTTCCTAGTTGAGTTGATTCATGCATAGCCCTGACACTAAGCATTAGAAAGTGGTGAAACATGTGTTTAGATATCTCAAAGGCACTTTGAGCTTGGGTCTCTTTTATGGAAGAGATTGTTGGTGCATTTTACCCAAGCCTACATGCTTGATATGCTTGATATTATCCTCATTTGTAAGTCACATGAGTAGTCATGTGAACACCTCTTGTAAAAGAGTTCATTTTTATCTCTTGTATTTGAAAAAAGAAAAAAGGAAAAGGATGGCTTACCTCATGCATGATGTAAAAGAAAATTCGTGGCTATAACTACCAAAATCACGAATTTTTGAGCTGAGATAATATCTCCTAACTTTGGGGATCACTTTTAGGTGGAGCCATTTGAATTCAAATTCAAAACTCCCTCCAATAATAGCTATAAAAGGAGCAAGAAGGAAGAGGCAATTAGCAAGCCTTGTACGTGACCACTTCATGTCATTTTGTAGAGATTGAAGAGCTTACTCCATAGCTCTATCATTCTACTCCCATTGTGCAAAGATTCATTGCCAATGTGGTTGTAATCATATGTGAATCTATACATTTATCATCATTTACTTCTCTCTTTTGTTCTCTGCTATACTCACTCAGAGCAGTAACTTTAGACGGTCATATCTCGAGTTCTACTGAACCTTTTTCAGTGATTTAACTTGCATTGGATAGCTCATACTGATTTCTTTCTACCTATAAATTTTCAAGGTCATTGAATAAATAGTTTTGAATATAACTGCAATTTACTACTCACTGGTCTATCTCTACAGAGCCCCGAGAATGGTGGGCATGTTCCAGAAATTGATGAAACTTGTTCTCAGTGCTCAGTCCATCATTTGAAGTGTTTTAACTTGTATTGGGAAGCTTGTTAAGTCTATTTTCTATTCCCAAAAGGAATTTGTCTAATTCCCACCCGGTTGAGAGCACTGTTCATTTTTTCCAGCAGGTGTATGTCCAAAAATAGCAAGTTTTGGGAGCTAGTCATTTTGCAACTAGTCTGTCTTGACTTAAACTTTTGGGATACATGTTCCAAAGTACTTGGCTGATATTTTGGTGGATTTAGGAAGCTCAAAGGGTCTACTAATCAACTCTGAAGTCTCAGTTGGCTGGTGTGAAGCTGGTTGTAGCGGCACCTACTCATCTTTGGATTGCATCCACCATCTCTCTTCACAGTGGTATCAGAGCATAGTCAAGCAACATGGGAGATGGATTTCCATCAACAATTGACAAATTGGATCGAAAAAACTACCCGGAATGGTCTCTAAGGATGGAGGCTTACCTTCAAGGGAGGAATCTATATGGATTCATATCCGGAGATGAAGCAATGCCAACCATGAGGAACAAAGGGCAACCACCACATGAAGAAGTGGAAGGACTTTCGAATTGGTGTTCGAAGGATGCACTTGCAAGGTCCTATATTCTAAACTCAATCTCTGATTTTCTTTTACCTCATGTCAAGGGATGCAAGACATCAAGAGAGACCTGGAATGCACTTGCTTCTTTCTTCTCTTCCAACACTCGAGCAAGGAAGAACCAATTGTGGATGGAGTTCACAACAATGAAGAAAAGCCCGAAGCAAAATGTGACTGATTATGTCACAAAGATGAAGGAGATTTCCGACCAACTTGGAAGCATTGGAGAGGTAATTGAAGAGGAGCAAATCATAAGACAAATCATGAATGGAATCAAAGCAGACGACAAGTGGGAGTCATTCACAACTGCCATGGATTTATACATGGATATGCATGTACCCGACCTCAACACACTCATGGGCCAACTCTTCACTCATGAAGCAAAGATTAGCAAAGGTGGTGAGTCCTCAAGAGGTAATCAAACTTCTGCCTTATATTCTGATAAAGCTAAGGAAGAATGAAGCAAGGACAAGTCAAAGAATAGGAAGAATGAAGATGAAGGAAGCTCTTTCCAAGCAAACTTTGTAGGTAGAGAAAGAGCTAGAGGAAGAGGCAGAGGTGGAAAGCAAGGCAGGGGGAGATTCCAATCATCTCAACCTTGCAACATATGTGGCTTATCTAACCATACTACTGAAGAATGTTTCAGGAACCCAAGGAACTCAAGAGGAAGAGGATTCAATAGAGGTGGCTATGGATCAAATATAGGTAGATACAATGGAGGCTACAACAACAACTACTACTACAACAACAACAACTATCAAAGTGGCCATAGAGGAAGAAGAGATTACAATAACTATGCAGAGGACCAAAGTCAAGAAGATTCATTATTGATTATGAATCTATCAGTGAAGAAGGGTAAGGATGATGATCACATATTTTACATTGATTCGGGATGCTCGAACCATGTAGCAGGAAATGTGGCTTTACTTTCTGATTTGGAAGATCCTCATAACAAGCATGAAGTGCAGACAGGAGATGACACAAAGCACTCAGTGGAGAAGATAGGTAATGTGAAGACATCAGATGGGAATATGAACCTCTTAAGCAAAGTCTTGTATGTCCCTACAATTACCAAAAATTTAATAAGTGTTGGACAGATTGTTGAAAAAGGATTGCAGGTTAGATTCAATCGATTTGGAGCATACGTTGAAGACCCAAGGCAAGGCTTTCGAAGGATTGCCAAAGGAGAAAAGATAGGAAGGCTCTTCACCTTTGAAGTGGAAGATACAAAGAACATAGCTTTGTTTAGCTATGGATCTCAAACTCTAACAGAGTTGGAGATATGGCACAAAAGGCTTGCTCACATTGGTGAGAGGACACTCAAACAGATTTGCAGGGACCAAAGTGTACTTGGTTTGCCTAATTTCACAAGGCAACACATGATTTATAAGTGTGAAGCTTGTCAACTCGGCAAGGCTCATAGACAACCTTTCAATAAGAAAGGATATATGTATCAAAATCCTTTGGATCTAGTGCACACGGATGTGTGGGGTCCAAGTAAGGAGCCATCTATATCAGGCTCAAGATATTATGTGTCTTTCATAGATGATTGTAGCAGGTGGACCCTTCTGTTTTTCATGAAGCACAAGGATGAAGTGTTTAATTGCTTTAAGAAGTATATTGCTCTTGTTGAAAACCAAACAGGTAGGACTTTGAAATGACTCAGATCAGATGGTGGAGGAGAATACTTCTCTTCTGAATTTGATGCCTTCTTGCATGAAAGAGGCATTAAAAGGGAAGTCACTACAAGGTATACACCCGAACTCAATGGTGTAGCAGAGAGGAGGAACAGAGCTATTGTCGAAGCAGCAAGGTCCATGCTCAACGAAAAGGGATTGCCGAACTACCTATGGGCAGAGGCTGTGTCTACAGCCACATATCTCATAAATATACTTCCATCTAAGTCACTAGATGGAACCACTCCATATGAAGTGTGGAATGGAAGAAGACCTAGTCTAGAGCATTGCAAAATCTTTGGATGCTTAGCCTATGCTCACATTCCTTCTCAAGTAAGAGGGAAATTGGATCCCAAGGCAGAGAAGTGTGTATTCATTGGTTATGATCAAAACCAAAAAGGATATAGATTGTACAATCCAACCAATAAAGGATTTTTTGTGAGTAGAGATGTAATTTTTGATGAAAACAAATCATGGTTTGATGATGACAGGAAAGTGAAGCTTCCATATGACTTGGATGAAGATTTTCCATCACTTCAACCAAAGGAGCCAAAGCAGATTGAAGAAAGTGATTCGGAGATTGACCTAGAAGACTTGGAAAGACTAAAGCTATGGAAGAACAAAGGTAAAGCAAAGATGCAGGATTCTACATATGGACCCGAGAGCTCACATCAACCACTTAGAAGGTCTTCGAGGGAGAAGAAGAAACCAGAGAGGTTTGGTTATGATACTTCTTTGGTCACCAAGCACTCAATCTACATTGCAAAGGATTCAACCAATGAAGAACCTACCACATTTGAAGAAGCACAAAGCAAGAAAGCTTGGAGAGATGCAATGGATGAAGAAATGGAAGCCTTGAAGGAGAATGACACTTGGGAGCTTGTACCTAACAAGCCATCTATGAAGATAATCGGATCTCGATGGATATACAAAATCAAGAGGAATCCAGATGGAAGTATAAATAGACACAAAGCAAGGTTAGTTGCTAAAGGGTTTGCTCAAACCCATGGTATTGATTATGAGAGACTTTCTCTCCTGTTGCAAAAATGCCTACAATTAGGGTTCTCATTAGTCGTGCTGCATCTAGAAATTGGAATCTTTATCAACTTGATATAAAGAATGCTTTCTTGAATGGATGGATTTCTAAGGAAGTGTATATGGCACAACCTCCTGTATATGAGGATGCACATCATCCTAACTATGTATGCAAACTAAAGAAAGCTTTGTATGGATTGAAGCAAGCTCCAAGAGCTTGGAATTTCAGATTGGTGACTTATTTGCAGGACCAAGGATTCAAAGCTAGCAAGGCGGATACCTCTTTGTTCATAAAGAGGAATGGATCTGAAGTGATCTATTTATGTGTGTATGTTGATGATATTATTATCACAGGCAATGATCTTGAAGGAATCAAACAGGTAAAGAGTCAAATGAAGGAGGAGTTCAAAATAAGTGACCTCGGACCACTCAGTTATTTTCTTGGATTGGAGTTGATCTACACAGATTCAGGTATATACATCACACAAAGGAAGTATGTCCATGACATGCTCGTCAAGTTCAAGATGGAAAATACCAAGTGTGCAGGTACACCTATGGAGCAAAATCATAAGCTTAGTGCTTATGAAGGAGAGCCAATTGAAGACATCACAAGCTATCAAAGCTTGGTTGGAAGTTTGAACTATGCAACACTCACAAGGGTGGATATATGCTATAGTGTTAGCATATTGAGTCAGTTTATGCATAAGCCGAGAAGACCACATATGGAAGCGGCCAAGAGAGTCCTCAAGTACCTAAAGGGGACCATGAATGAAGGTTTCTTCTATTCATATACTTCAGATATTGAGCTAAAGGTCTACTCAGATGCAGATTGGGCCGGATCTAGAGATGATAGAAGAAGCACATCCGGGTATATATCATTTGCAGGTTCAAAAATCATTTCTTGGTCATCGAAGAAGCAACCAACCGTGGCATTATCTTCTACTGAAGCTGAATATAGAGGTTTGGCTAATGCAACTCAAGAAATCATGTGGTTAAAGTCTTTGTACACAGATCTTGGACTTCATTCTTCAACACCTCATATTTTTGGTGACAACACAAGTTCACTACATCTAGCAGCTAATCCGGTATACCATGCTAGAACCAAGCATATTGAAGTCCACTACCATTATGTAAGGGAGAAGCTAATGAGCAAGGATATTCAACTATCCTATGTCTCTACAGATATGCAATGTGCAGACATGTTGAATAAAGCCCTTGATGGTACAAAGTTAAGTAGATTCAAGTTGATAATTGGCTTGCAAGAAATCAAGGACAATTGAAGACTTATTTGGAGGCCAAGCATGTTGGGTTTGAGGGGGAGCTGTTGGTGCATTTTACCCAAGCCTACATGTTTGATATGCTTGATATTATCCTCATTTGTAAGTCACATGAGTAGTCATGTGAACACCTCTTGTAAAAGAGTTCATTTTTATCTCTTGTATTTGAAAAAAGAAAAAAGGAAAAGGATGGCTTACCTCATTCATAATGTAAAAGCAAATTCGTGGCTATAACTACCAAAATCATGAATTTTTTAGCTGAGGGAATATCTCCTAACTTTGGGGATCACTTTTAGGTGGAGCCATTCGAATTCGAATTCAAAACTCCCTCCAAGAATAGCTATAAAAGGAGCAAGAAGGAAGAGGCGATTAGCAAGCCTTGTACGTGACCACTTCATGTCATTTTGTAGAGATTGAAGAGCTTAATCCATAGCTCTATCATTCTACTCCCATTGTGCAAAGATTCATTGCCAATGTGGTTGTAATCATATGTGAATCTATACATTTATCATCATTTACTTCTCTATTTTGTTCTCTGCTATACTCACTCAGAGCAATAAATTCAGAAGGTCATATCTCGCGTTCTACTGAACTTTTTTCAGTGATTTAACTTGCGTTGGATAGCTCATACTGATTTCTTTCTACCTATAAATTTTCAAGGTCATTGGATTAATAGTTTTGAATATATCTGCAATTTACTGCTCACTGGTCTATCTCTGCAGAGCCCCGAGAATGGTGGGCATGTTCCAGAAATTGATGAAACTTGTTCTCAGTGCTTAGTCCATCATTTGAAGTGTTTTAACTTGGATTGGGAATCTTGTTAAGTCTATTTGCTATGCCCAAAAGGAAGTTTTCTAATTCCCACCAGGTTGGGAGCACTGTTCATTTTTTCCAGCAGGTGTATGTCCAAAAATAGCAAGTTTTGGGAGCTAGTCATTTCGCAACTAGTCTGTCTTGACTTAAACTTTTGGGATACATGTTCCAAAGTACTTGGCTGATATTTTGGTGGATTTAGGAAGCTCAAAGGGTCTACTAATCAACTTTGAAGTCTCAATTGGCTGGTGTGAAGCTGGTTGTAGCGGCACCTACTCATCTTTGGATTGCATCCACCATCTCTCTTCACAGAGATATTCAACCATGCTTGCATGCTTTTACAGATAGTGATTGGGCTGGTTGTTATGATACTCGCATTTCCACTAGTGGTAATTGCTTTTTCCTTGGATACTCATGCATATCTTGGTTGAGTGAGAAGCAACTTATAGTGGCGACATCGAGTTATGAAGTTGAGTACAAGGTAGTTTTCATAGCTACAGTGGAGTGTATATGGCTAAGACGCCTATTGATGGATCTTTTCATGGAGATTGTTGCTGCTACACATATTCTCACTGATAGTCAAAGTGCATTGGTTGTTGCACAAAACCTAGTGTTTCATGCACGGACCAAACATGTTGAGGTGCATTATCACTATGTGAGAGAGCACCTTCATGCAGGAGATATTGATTTGGTTTATATGCCTACACAAGATAATTTGGCAGACATATTCACCAAAGCTCTTCCATAAGAAAATTTTGAAGCTTTTTGCAAAGCTTTAGGTTTATTACCTTGTGGGGGCTGATCTGTCACTCCCTATATGTGTTCACATCATTCGCTCCAGGGGGGTTTGTTACACTTATGTGTTCCTCGAGTAGCTTTGATGTGAAACTTTTCCCTATACATGGGCACTTTTTACTCTAGTGTTGGCTAAAGATTTTTGCTCCATGTTACCACATACATGATTTACTCATATGTAGTGGTACTGTTGTCAGGATCTTGCTCACGCGCATACAGAGATTATGGACGCAGAAAAACACACAAAAAATAAAGACAACAAGAGACGAGACCGAACGCAAGATTGGGTGCAATCTCCCCCCATGCACTCTGTTTCGATAGTCCACAGAGTGCATGTATTTATAGGAATTTTGATTACGTCGAAAAGAGTGGTTACAAGAGGGTGGCTTCGAAAAGCAGGCGTGAAACTAAAAGTTGATAACTTTTATGAAAAGCCATTGCTTTCAATAACAGAAACTACGGTCTTCAATGACCCTTATTCTGACCATTACTTTTCTAACAATAGAACCTTCTACGCAGGTTTATTTACAAACTAATTAATAATTATTCGGATTATTGATGTCCGCCCTTTCACGCCTTGCACGCTCCTCATGAACCTTCATCTACTATATCAAAAACATCAAAAACATATTAATATATTAATAATATAACATGTTAACAATGCTTTGTTCAATAATATACAACATGCCTCTCAGTTGACAAGCAACTGACCTCAGTTGATAAAATAATTTAACACTCTAACAATTAGAATACATTGTTCAACATATTCCATGTTATTGTTACAATCCAACAATGCATTGGCTGTTGATGTATGAAACACCACAAGAAATGAATTAAGGTGACACTAGAACACCTCTATGGTCACCATTAACTCATTGCCACTCCAAACTTTGAGAAATGATAGCCTAAAGTGAGAACTTTGCTTCTACAGAAATTCCTAGTCACTGAAATGACATACCTTCAGTATTTTGCTAATTTCTCCTAGCTCAAGTATTATTTCTTGATGAAACTTTACAAGCTCAAACTAGAAGAGTAGAGCTTTCCAACAAGCTATCATATGCATCAAACGGATCTCTAGAACTCAAGTTATGGCTCTCACAAGATGACCCTGTATGACCTTCCAAAACTGGAAAACTTGCCTATTTTAGTAAGAGCGCCTGTTTAAAATTAGAATTCGATGCCTAGCATCGACTTGCAACGAGAATTCGATGCCGGGCATCGACTTGGGATGTTTTTGGCCACTTTTCAGCAGGGATTCGATGCCGGGCATCGACTTCCCGCATAAAGTCTTGATCTTTTGGACACCAAAACTATATGTAATTTCATGCACACTTAGAATATGACTTATCAACTGGAATTCGATGCCAGGCATCGAGTTGCTCCAACAACATCATGTTTTTCAAACACTTCAGTATTGAATGAAAAATATAAAAGAAAATATGACTTATCAACAGAGATTCGATGCCAGGCATCGAGTTGCTTGGAAAACTTGATCTTTGTAACTCATCACACAGTAGGTAATCATGGAGATAATGGAGAGAGGCTCATACACAGAACTTTACTCAGTTCTTCTCATAACTATAAAAAACTCAGAAGTTTTACAGATGCTTTCTCACTCAGAGAAGCCCGACTATACTCAGTCATACAAAAATGAGTTCTTCTCACTTTCTCATTGTCTTCCTCCTTCTTCTTCTCATCGCGTCAGTTAATACTAACTAACTTATATAGATTTTCTCATTCCCGTGATTTTTTAAAAACTTCTAGAACTAAAGTGAACTAACTTTACAAGTATGATACACTTGTGAATTTGTCCCTTCACATAGGCATGGGGTTTTCTTTCTAAGATTTGACCTTCAAATATATGTCTAATTAGTGATTGTTTCTCCAACAGCTCCCCCTCAATCACTAATTGACATTCCCTGTTTCTTCATATCTTCTTCTTTTCTTTTACTCCTGCCATGCTTTTGAATCTGCTGGTCTTCACACCATCCAAGCTCTTTGTCATTATGTCTGCTAACTGATCTTTAGTAGAAATGTATTCCACTTCAATCTCCTTCTCCATTACCTTTTCTCTAAGAAAATGATATTGGATCTCTATGTGCTTTGTCCTTGCATGAAATACTGGATTTGCTGCAAGATAAAGTGAACTCATATTATCTCCATGTATTGTAGGTGTACCTTGATCAATGCCTAAGCTCTTGAACAATGTCTGCATCCATATGACTTCCTTAGCTGCTTCCACAAGTCCTTTGTACTCTGCTTCAGTTGATGATAATGCTACTGTATGTTGTTTCTTTGAACACCAACTTACAAGCTTATCACCAATGTATATCATGTAACCATGAGTTGATCTTCTGTCATCCTGGTTACCTGCCCAATCTGAATCACTATAGGCTCTCAACTTCAAATCTGATGTAAAAGGATAATATAATCCTTCCTTTATAGTTCCTTTGATATATCTGAGAACTCTTTGACCTGCAATCCAATGTGGGTCCTTTGGACAATGCATGAATTGTGACAAAACTCCCACTGCATAACTAAGATCAGGTCTTGTTAGTGTAGCATAAATCAAACTACCCACAAGAGATTGATACTTCCTCATATCTTTGTAGTCTGCACCATCATATTTACTGAGCTTGTGATTAACTTCAAGTGGAGTTGAAGCTTCTCTGCAATTTTCCATATCAAACTTCTTCAACAAGTTCAGAAGATACCTTTCTTGTGACACATATATGCCATGATCTGTATAAGTAACTTCCATTCCAAGAAAGTATGATAACTTTCCTAGGTCACTGATCTTAAACTCTTTCTCAAGTAATCTCTTTACCTCCTTGATTCCTTCATCTGAAGTACCTGTGATTATAATGTCATCTACATAAATACAAATGTAGATTGTACCTTCCTCTGTTCTTTTGATAAGTAGACTTGAATCTGCTTTTGAACTTTGATATCCAAGATCATTGAGATACTTCACCAGTCTATAGTTCCAAGCTCTTGGAGCTTGCTTCAATCCATACAATGCTCTTCTCAACCTGCAAACAAAATTTGGATACCTGGAATCTATAAACCCTTGAGGTTGTTCCATGTATACCTCATCTGATATGTATCCATTCAAGAATGCATTTTTTATATCCAATTGACTTAGGGTCCATCCTTTTGAAGCTGCAATAGCAATGATTGTCCTTATAGTTGACATCTTAGCTACAGGACTGAATGTCTCATCATAATCTATGCCATAGGTCTGGGCATAGCCTTTCACCACCAATCTAGCTTTGTATCTGGCTATACTTCCATCTGCAAGCTTCTTCACTTTATAAACCCATTTATTTCCAATTACTTTCTTACCATTTGGTTTAGGAACAAGTTCCCATGTCTTGTTCTCCTCCAGTGCATTGAACTCTTCCTTCATTGCTTCTTCCCATTGCTTCTTACCTTTAGCTTCATCATAGTTCTGAGGTTCTTCATCATCTTTCACCATATATGCATAGTTCTTCTGAGTTATGTAAGAAGTATCATAAGAATACCTTTCTGGTTGTCTTCTAGTCCTGCTTGACCTTCTTGGTTCACATTCTTCATATGTGTCTGGATACACTTCTTCATCAAATATAGGAGCTTCTTCATTCCTTCTTGTTAATCCACTTGTGGATGTACTTGCTTGCATATAGTCTTCATCTCTATTTACCTGCACAATTGATTTTCCTTTCTCACATCTTCTTACCTCTTCTTCAAATTCTTCAGCTGTATGACTTTGATCTACATACCAACTTTTCTGTTCATCAAATGTAACATCTCTAGAAACAATAAATTGTTTGGTTAGAGGATTCCACAATCTGTAACCCATCTGCTTTTCATCATAACCAATGAACACATATTTTTCTGCCTTTGGTTCAAGTTTATGCCTAAGTTGTGATGGCACATAAGCATATGCAATTGATCCAAACACTCTACAATGATCTAGTGTTGGTTTCTTACCCCACCAAGCTTCATATGGAGTCATTCCATTCAGAGCTGCACATGGTAATCTATTCACAAGATATGTAGCTGTATTTACAGCCTCAGCCCAAAGATAATTTGGACAGTTCTTCTCCTTTATCATAGCTCTAGCAAACTCAACCAAAGTCCTGTTCCTTCTTTCTGCTACACCATTTTGTTGTGGTGTATACCTGCAAGTTATTTCTCTCTTAATACCTGCATTCCAAAGATAATCATTGAACTCTTGGGAGAAGTATTCTCCCCCTCCATCAGACCTCAGTCTCTTAAGCTTTTGACCTGTGACTCTCTCTGCATATGCATGAAAATGCTTGAAAGCTCCAAACACTTCTGATCTTTCCTTCAAAACATATAATGTTATCCATCTTGTAGCATCATCAATGAAAAGAACATAGTACCTTGAGCCACTTATAGATCCTTCTTTTGTTGGTCCCCATACATCTGTATGAATGAGCTCAAGTACTCCATCATGTTTGAATCCTTTCTTTTGAAATGGTAACCTGTGTGCTTTTCCCATTTGACCTGCTTCACATTTATAAACCATATGTTGACTTTGCACATTTGGTAATCCTAGTACAGACTGATTAGCAACCATAGCTTTAATTCCTCTTTCATTGAAATGACCTAATCTCTTATGCCAGAGATCAAGTTCTGTAATCACTGCTTCACCATGTGTGAGCAAAGCTTGACCAATGTTTCCTTGCACTCTTAAAGTAAAGAGTCTACCTTCTTTCTTACCAGAGACAATCTGTTTATATCCATTCTCTGGATCTTCCACAAATACTCCTTCATTTGTAAACCTGACTTGAAAACCTTTTTCAACTATCTGTCCCACACTAATCAAGTTTTTAGGTATTGTTGGAACATACAAAACATTGGTTAGCAAATCTGCTCCACTCTTGCATTTCACTTTTCCAATTGAATGTACACTATGTCTTGTATTATCACCAGTTTGAACTGTGTGACTAGAAATGCCTTTTTCCAATTCTGACATCAATTCTATATTTCCTGACAAATAATTAGAACATCCAGAGTCAATGTAAAATACCTTTAGATCTTCTTTATCTGATGTGTTGATTGAATTCATCATCAATGATGTATGACTTTCATTCTGTGTGTCATTTGCATAGTTGTAGTAGGTGGTGTTGTAGGATTGATTCTGTCCCCAACTTCTTCCTCCACCTCTACCATAGCCTCCTCTTTGACTTTGTCTACCTCTTTGAAAATTACTTTGATATCTTCCACCTCGACCTCTGCTATTGTTGTTTTGATTCTGGTTTGATCCTTGTTGGTTGTGCCAACAGTCATGAGCCAAATGATTACTCAATCCACAGATCCAGCAAGCCTTTTTGTTGTTATTTTGATTACCTCTTCCTCTTCCAAAACCTCTTGCTCTTCCTCTGCCTGTGCCTTTACCTCTTGCATAATAAGCTTGAGAACTAGACTCCTCTTCATCCTTTGCTTTACCTTTATCTCCTTTCTTCTTATTCTTCATGTACATTGCAGAACTTTGACCTTTATCTCCATCTCCCTTCAAGTCTTGCTCATATGTGAGCATCAAACCAAGCAACTGGTTCAAATCTGGAACATAATGATTTAATGAAAGTTCTGTTGATAAGACAAAAGGTTTCCACCTTTCATCCCCTCTCAAGCCTGCAAGTAGTTGAGCAATCAATCTGTGATCTTCAACATCTTCATCTATGGATCCAAGACTATCTGCTAGATCCTTCATCTTAGTGACATAATCACTAATGGTTTGACTTGGCTTCTCCTTGAATGTTGTAAACTCTGACCATAGACTTGCTTTCCGTGCTTTAGTAGTGCTTTGGAAATGATATTCCAATGCATTCCATATATCTTCTGATGATTCCAATCCTCTGATGTGTGGTAGCAAATGATCTGAGATTGTATTGTAGATGTAGGCTTTTGCACTTGCATCCTTCTTCTGCCAATGCTTTAAAGCATCAAGTTCCTCTTTCTTTGGTCGGCTTTCATCTTCAAATACTGGCTTCTCTTCTT
This sequence comes from Ceratopteris richardii, assembly GCA_020310875.1. Lineage (NCBI taxonomy): Eukaryota > Viridiplantae > Streptophyta > Polypodiopsida > Polypodiales > Pteridaceae > Ceratopteris > Ceratopteris richardii. The sequence goes on along the minus strand of CM035410.1, from coordinate 128,341,644 downwards.
CACCTGTTACATATACCATGAGATCCTTACTCATAAGTAAGGCTTCCATTCTCATTACCCATGCGGGGTAATTATCTCTGTCCAGTTTGTCAATGGAGATATGATCTACCATAGTTCTTTCCTTCTGCTGCAACCTGTGAGCTTAAAGGATAAAGGATAATACCTTTTGAAGTTCTTTGTGTATGAGGATACTTTTGAAGTAACCTTTTGATGCCTTGTGTCTTCAAATGCTTCACCTTTCAAACTTTAATGGAAAACTTTACAAAACTTCTCGTACCTTTGTCGTCTTCTGCTCTCGAGAATCTTTCTGCTCTGATACCACTTGTTGATGTATGAAACACCACAAGAAATGAATTAAGGTGACACTAGAACACCTCTATGGTCACCATTAACTCATTGCCACTCCAAACTTTGAGAAATGATAGCCTAAAGTGAGAACTTTGCTTCTACAGAAATTCCTAGTCACTGAAATGACATACCTTCAGTATTTTGCTAATTTCTCCTAGCTCAAGTATTATTTCTTGATGAAACTTTACAGGCTCAAACTAGAAGAGTAGAGCTTTCCAACAAGCTATCATATGCATCAAACGGATCTCTAGAACTCAAGTTATGGCTCTCACAAGATGACCCTGTATGACCTTCCAAAACTGGAAAACTTGCCTGTTTTAGTAAGAGCGCCTGTTTAAAATTAGAATTCGATGCCTAGCATCGACTTGCAACGAGAATTCGATGTCGGGCATCGACTTGGGATGTTTTTGGCCACTTTTCAGCAGGGATTCGATGCCGGGCATCGACTTCCCGCATAAAGTCTTGATCTTTTGGACACCAAAACTATATGTAATTTCATGCACACTTAGAATATGACTTATCAACTGGAATTCGATGCCAGGCATCGAGTTGCTCCAACAACATCATGTTTTTCAAACACTTCAGTATTGAATGAAAAATATAAAAGAAAATATGACTTATCAACAGAGATTCGATGCCAGGCATCGAGTTGCTTGGAAAACTTGATCTTTGTAACTCATCACACAGTAGGTAATCATGGAGATAATGGAGAGAGGCTCATACACAGAACTTTACTCAGTTCTTCTCATAACTATAAAAAACTCAGAAGTTTTACAGATGCTTTCTCACTCAGAGAAGCCCGACTATACTCAGTCATACAAAAATGAGTTCTTCTCACTTTCTCATTGTCTTCCTCCTTCTTCTTCTCATCGCGTCAGTTAATACTAACTAACTTATATAGATTTTCTCATTCCCGTGATTTTTAAAAAACTTCTAGAACTAAAGTGAACTAACTTTACAAGTATGATACACTTGTGAATTTGTCCCTTCACATAGGCATGGGGTTTTCTTTCTAAGATTTGACCTTCAAATATATGTCTAATTAGTGATTGTTTCTCCAACATTGGCCAACATATTCCATGTTACAATCCAACAATGCATTGGCTAACATATTTCATGTTACAATCCAACAATGCATTGGCCAACATATTCCATGTTACAGTCCAACAATGCATTGGCTATTCCATATTTCAATCCAACAATGCATTGGCTAACATATTCCATATTTCAATCCAACAATGCATCGGCTAACATATTCCATGTTACAATCCAACAATGCATTGTTCAACATATTCCATAAGGTATAACATGCCCCTCAGTTGACAAGCAACTGACCTCAGGTGATAAAAGAATAAACATGGATGGCGAGTCACATGTTTCATCACTGAATAAAAATAGGCATGTGCCATGTAAACATACATGCATGGAAATGTTCATGGAGCTGTTACATTAATGTGTTTGTGTTTGATATGCAGGGTTTAAGTCAAAATGCAATCCAAAAGTGATGATAAAAAATGAATATCGCGATGTGATAAAATAATAGTCGATGTATTAATCATGAATATATACTTGAATGCATGCGCATACGAAGTTTGTAAAAATTTCGGCAGCATAACGGCGTGATTTTGAAAACCGGAAAAAATCCGACAAACAATTTCCATGATATAAAGCCGACAGGCATAATCTATCCACAAAAGACCAAAAGGGGATTACACACCCTGACAAATAGTTATATATATATATAATTTCTCCTCGCAAACCTGCAATAAAATACATACTTGTCCCTGCAATAAGAATTCATGTACCATACAAGACAAAACATGTTTAAACGATGCGTATATTCCATGTACGATGCAAAACATGCATGTCCAAAATGTAAGTGCATGCAAAAAGAAGACAACTATGCATATAAATTGACAAGAAACGTATCTGGATGGTTACAAAGTAATTTGCCGATGTGTGCAGGTGCTGAAGATGATCCACCCCTTTATCATAATAGCATGACAATATGCCTTCAAGAATCGAGGCTTCGAAAAGATGATTTAAAAAAAAGTTTGTTGATGATGAATGGGTAAAGTCCAAATTCTTTTGATCTTGGAAGAGAAGCTCAAAAGATATGTTGCAGCCACTCTATAAAGAGATCGGAGATATCTTTCCATAGCAGTAAAACAAAATCTCAAAAATTAAAGGTAATATGCTCCTATAGACTAAATTCAATATGTAAATACATCACAATTATCAAACATGTAGGGTAAACTTTAAAGGTAAAAATGAATCCTTAAACTCTTCTTGAAAAGCCTTCCAGGTGTGTGGACAATCTGCACGACGAGAAAGATCATTCCACCATAACTGCGCTCGTCCTACCAAATAATTGGTGGCAAACTCAATTTTCTTATTTTCTGAATATAACCCATCGGAAAAGAAATCGTTGAATAGGGATAACCATGATAAGACAAAGCGGCCATCTTTTCGTCCGTCGAATTGAAGCATAGCATAACGTCCGTGTATGGCTTGTTGAAGTGCTTGAAGTTCTTGGTTCATAATCTCTAACTCTTGTTCGAATGAAACTCCAGGTAAAGGTGAATTACGGTAATCCGCCATGGTGCTCTTGGACCCTTGCTCTCAACCTTGGTGTATTGAACCTTGTTGTTTGCAACCTTGGTGTCTCGATACCGTGTTCTCAACCTTGCTTGGTATCTTAAACACTCAATCAAGTGCCACCCAAGGATTTTGAAGGAATTGACACTTCCAAGCTAGCTCATTGGAAATTTTGTTCCGAGAGCTTTCCAACGGTATATTACACGCCTCAATCCGACCTACGGATTGAAAGTTACACTTGATTCTTTGTTGGGTCCATCCTTGAAATCGCCGCGAGCATCTTCCACAAGTAAGAGAGAGAGAGAGAGACTTGAGTACAACTCCAAGAGATGGTGGAGTGGTCAAAGTACTTCCCTTGAAAGTAGGAGGTTGTGGGTTCAAATCCTCCTACCTTAGGGACTCTAAACCTCTCTATTACCACTCAAAAATTAAAATTGCCTCGCGCGTAGCCAACGGAGCCTTGGGTGCCAATGTTGCCAATGTATTGCCTAAGTTATTGCCTAAGTTCTTTGCCTTAGTCGACGCCGAAGGAGTAAACGTAGGTGTAAGCCGAAGGAGTAAACGTAGGTGTAAGCCGAAGGAGTAAACGTAGGTGTAAGCCGAAGGAGTAAACGTAGGTGTAACCGTAGGTTAGGTTCTGGTTCTGGAACTGGAACAGAAACAGAAACAGAAACCGGAACCGGAACTGGAACAGAAACAGAAACAGAAACAGAAACAGAAGACGAAGACGGAGACGAAGACGGAGACGGAGATGGAGATGGAGATGGAGATGGAGATGGAGATGGAGATGGAGATGGAATCGGAATTCAGAATCGCGAACAGAGAACAGATCTGTATTGACGCGTGCAGAGCTCTGATACCACTGTTGTCAGAATCTTGCTCACGCGCATACAGAGATTACGGACGCAGAAAAACACATAGAAAATAAAGACAACAAGAGACCAGACCGAACGCAAGATTGGGTGCAATCTCCCCCCATGCACTCTATTTCGACAGTCCACAGAGTGCATGTATTTATAGGAATTTTGATTACGTCGAAAAGAGTGGTTACAAGAGGGCGGCTTCGAAAAGCAGGCGTGAAACTAAAAGTTGATAACTTTTACGGAAAGCCATTGCTTTCAATAACAGAAACTACGGTCTTCAATGACCCTTATTCTGACCATTACTTTTCTAACAATAGAACCTTCTACGCGGGTTTATTTACAAACTAATTAATAATTATTCGGATTATTGATGTCCGCCCTTTCACGCCTTGCACGCTCCTCATGAACCTTCATCTGCTATATCAAAAACATCAAAAACATATTAATATATTAATAATATAACATGTTAACAATGCTTTGTTCAATAATATACAACAGGTACTTTGTACTTAGGGATATTATTCAGCTCTTACTTAAGTTTATTTCAATTGATCATCAATAGAGAGAGCTATTCCAGCCATCCATCTTCTCTGTGTGTCTTGTTGTGTTTGTGCTCCTTGTGTGTGCTTCTCGTGTGTGTCTCACACCTCTATGCACACCCAACAAATGTGAATTTTAGACGTAACAAGCCTTGATTTTACTTGAAAAGACTTATTATTCCTTTAATGGAGAATGGTCCCTTTTTTAACTATTTCTATATTCAAATCAAATCCAAATTATCTTTTCTAAATCATTTGATAATAGAGCTTGTATCCTCAAACTAGATGTTGTCTATTGACATATCTAGGAATCTTTCTCAACAAAAGAAGTCATGTTTCCAACATTAATTTATCTTGAAGAGAAGGTTCATTTCCATAACCATTTTTAGAAATAATCCCTTACTTTATAGGGATTGTTTCGGGTATCTTTCAACCCTTTAATTTAATTCGTCTCCAATTATTATCATTTCTTTTACTGAGTTTATACACAACTCTTTAATTATGAAGCAATCCTCTTCTCAATCTTCAAATGTTTCATGATTCTCACAAAAATGGAGAATCATCTTGGGTAAAGAAATGAATACTCCAAAGGAACATGACATCTTTCATAATTTTGAGAGATTCTTTCTAGACTAACCTATCACATGGTTTCATAGACTCTTTCTTTTCTCTTTTGGATCTCTTTCATTGCATATTCATATGACTACCAATTCAGCTTTTAATAAGGATGAGAGACTTTGCTTGACTTATTTCTTAAGAACTTGGCCTTATTGATTCAGGCATGCCATGGGTTTATGAAACTTAAAAATCCATAAAAAAGGAATCTAAGATAAAGTTTTTCTACCAATGTTAAATTTTATTTGGCTTTTGAATTAGGCCAACACATAGAAACACAAAGGAGTAATGGTTGATGGACCACATGACATCAATGTACCATTAAAATTTTATGCTTTTGACTTCATATCAAAAGTGATTTCTTATCTTAATCAGATTTATCTTTCTCTCATACTGTTGAGCCCCTAAAAGTCATATAGTTCAAAGTCAATTGTAGTCATAGTCAATCACAGTCAAAGTCAAAAGGTCAAAGTCAAATCGATCAAAGTCAACATATTCAAGGTCAAAGTCAACATGTTCAAGGTCAAAGTCAACATGGGAAAAGTCAAAGAGTTCATAGTTGGAGTGTCAAGGTGCACATGTAGTGCACAAGTAATTGTTCACAAAGGTTATATGTTGCAGAAAGTGGTTGCAGGTTGTAATTTCTCTAAGGCTCAGAGTGTTTTTAAAAGTGTTTTGAAGGTTCAAGTGAACCCTCTCTTAGGGGCACATTTGAAGAAATTAAAAGGCAAAGTGTGAAGATATGTGAAGCAGTAGCATATGCAGAAGTGAAAGTATGGCCCCCCGATTAAAATTTTTGTTTTAGTCTAAAGTCACTACATGACAAAACAGGGATTCGTTGGCTGCTCACTTGTGGAGACAATCTTGGGACATACTCTAGCAGTTAGGAGCGTACGTGAACCGACACTCAAATCAAGGCAAGGCATTATTCTTGGAGGCCCAGCAAGGTGAGCATAGTCTAGACTAAGCAAGAAAAGTGCAAGAGACATACAGTGTGTGTGCGATGGAGAGAAGGGAAGTGCAAGGTGTGCATGAAGAGTGACTAAGAAGTGTGCAGAGAAGTACTAAGCCATACAAACAAAGGTATCAAGGTCCCATTGAAGCTATGTGCACGCCGACACAAAGTCTCCATCCCTCCCCCTATTGGAAGCTTGAGTGCAAGAAGTGCACAAGTGCAAGCTTGGAGAAGGTGGAGGTCTGGTGCAGAGAAGGTCGACAGCAACAAGAACCTTGGGTATTTTGTACTTTGTGATTGTGCACTCTTTGGGAGTTTGCGCAAAAAGCATTTGGATTGTATTGTACATCACCATTGTACTTTTCTCCTTTTAATCAATCTATAGAAGCTTGTAGTGTTTGTATCTTTCTTCTTATCTTTTTCCCTTAACCTACAAATACTCAAATCCCTTTCTGCACAAGAATCCCCCAACAAAATTTGGCACGCACGGTGGGACTCCAAGGAGATTTGAGCATAGGAAAAGCAAAGTGCAAAGTGTAGAAGAGTCAAGCGTCGATAGTGCTACAGTACTACTTCATTCGGTTAAGAGGTAAACCTTCTTATTCATTATCTTAGCCTAAGAGGATTATGAACAGCCGATGACTGCAACCCAATCTCAAACATTGAGGATAACTTGCAAAGTGTTAAAATGCTCTTTTACATTACAGGCATTTTAAGTTATTTCGGGTTCTTGGGAGTGGTAGGGGTCTGATAAATCAGAGGCCTTGTAACTTGATTTTCCCAATTAACTTATCCAAACCGCAATACGTTAACATTCAAAACTCTGTTTAATCCGAATTACTGTCAATACTCTGGTTAATCCTCTCACCGACTTACTATTTACACTCGGGTTAATACTGTTCACCGTGCATCACGTAGCAATTACTGACTACCGTCGCACAGACGTATATCAACAACAGAACCTTATGTGTTAATCACAAAGTAATGAACTTAACAAAGGTAAGGACGACAATACTCAGACTTTACGAACACTGCATTACGACTTCTCCACAAACCGCAATCGCCCAGACAGACAGTCTGGCGATCCTGCTTATCGTTACCGGAGCGTCACCGCAATGTCTTTTTATTAGTTGATAAGTCGATACATCTCTTCACACGACCTTTTCGTTCGTGCGGAATAGGAAACCTTTCAGTTCGTGCGGGATAAGAAAATACAGGAACAATGAAAATACAAAATGCCAATCCGGCGGCTTACACTGGCATGCATGGTGGACTTGAACCCGCAATGGAACAAAATTTAGGGCTCATCTACTATACCCTGTATATACATGGCTCTGGCTAACTTAAAGGTTCTGGAAATCTTTTGTTTCAGCGAGTCCAACATCTTTTTTAAAGTTTCCGGTTCGACGAGCTGAGCATTAGTTCTAACTGAGCTTGCCGCAATTACTTGGCTCATCAGAATTTCAGCCTGTGTCTGCAAAAAGTCCTCTTGCAGGTAGAAATCATTTGCAAGGGCGACGTCTCGACTCAATTTCATGTCTTCAACTTGTTTCTCGATTCTGGATAAACGATCTGCTTGAGCATCCAACTGTTTCTCTCTTCTCTCTAACTCCTGAGACTGATATTGAATGGTCCTGTAATAAGCATCTCTTTCCTTTCGAATTCCGGCAGCCTCCTTCTAGAGTTGAGTTGTTAAAGTCATCTGAGTTTTAAGAGCAGAATTTGCTTCAAACAAATTGGCATTTGCTCTCTGGAGTTCTTCATTAGTCCGCTTGGCTAAATCCGCCATCTCCTGTCCTTTCTGCACAACTTCATCTAGCTGTACTCGCGTTTCTTCCAGTAAATTTCCAAGTGCCACACGAGCATCCTCTTTATCCTGGACTAACTGTTTCAACTGGGCAATTTCTGCATCACAAGCACTTACTAAATCATCTTTGGCTTTTGATTCAGCCAACGCAGCATCTCTTTGACTGATCAACGAATCCTGTTCAACAAGTCTAGCCTGGAGCTGTTGAATGTGTACATGCAAAGCATGGTTTTCAGCCTTCACTGCATCTACTTCCTCTTGCAATGGAGTGATATCCGCTTCTAATACATCAACTTTGTGTTGTAGTTCTTGTCTGAGATTGTCAGTAACTTCCTTCATCTGCATGGGTAGTTGCTGCGACAATTGGATCAACATACTACCCATGGATGCTAACTCAGTAAACATGGGGAGCGAAGGAAGAAGAGGAGGAGGAAGTGGTTGGGATGAAGAAGCTGACAGGAGGTGATGGGAAGATGGTGGAGAATAGTTAGGTGAAGAGGATGAAGTAGCAGTTTCATCAGGAACAATCGGTTGATCAGGGATGATGGGCTGAATGGGGACAATGGGCTTGACCGGAGGCATTGGTGGAGGGGTAAGTAGAAGACTGTTGGGCACCAACACCATTCCGGTAGGTTGCTGCTTAGACGCTGCAGTGCTGGCGATGATAGATTCCACCAAAACGATCACGTCATCGAGAATACCCGCAACCATAATTTGCACATCTTCTTGAATTGAGTGCTGAGAATCTGCCCGAGAAGAGTTCTCTTTGGAATCAGCAGTGGACGCACTGTGTTCCTGTTGCCGGATGGGAGAAGATTGGGTAGACGAATCAAGGTGAATTGAGGTGGCAGTGTCGTGGAAAATTTCTTCTTCATGCCCGATGGTGGAGCCTTGAACTTGACTCTCAGAAGGGCTTATCCGTCTGCGTTTCCGGCGAAGGAGTTGAAAGAGATCTTCATCATCTTCTTCTGTATCTTCGAGCACTTGGGCCGATTCTTCATGATACAAAATTGGAGCTCTTGGCGGGGGTTGTGCAGCTTGAATGGATAGGAACAGAAAGGTAATGATATGTGGTAAACGCGAACGCGGAAGCTCTCCCTTGTTAACATGCTTAATAACCATAACACATTCATGGTGAATGCATCAGAAATAGAAGGAGGCAAAATTAACAGCCTCAGAGAAGCCATGTCAACCATCGAATAAAACGGGCGTGAAATCCCATAAGTACGTTTTTGTAAATTCAATATGGAAACTAAGAATTGTAATGCGGTTCGGTCTAGATCAGGGCGACACAAGATGGCATACTCATTCGATGAGTGCCGTGGGAATAATTCTACCATAGTAGCAATAGGAAGGAGAGGACCATTCTCCACGCCTTCTATGGGCAAGCGGAATGCTACAGCGAATGATGCTAATGTAATTACAACACGAGATGGTAAACATGTAATTGGCCAACTCTGCTTGGTAGCAGGAGTGGCGGCAATGGCTGCAATAATCTGTGCATAATACGGGTGACACTCCATTGAATGCCAAGGCAATTCAGCGAAGTTTAGCAGGCCGCGAATACGCAAGAACTCACTCATGTCATGAGGGAGTCCGTCACAGAAGGTAGCAAAATTAGCTAAAGCTTCCATGATGCGCACTCGAAATCACAAGAACACGAAAACACGACAAACACAGAAAACACAGAGCACTCAAAGCACACAGACACAATAGCGATTAACAGCGAAAAGAAGAAGATTAAGTAGATACTCGGCAACGGGAGGGGATCGAAAACCCTAATCATTGTGTGGTATTAAGATGATAACCTTCATAATCACGGCGGGCATGCATGAGCAGAATAACACAAGGCAACGATTAATTATGATTATGTATCAAAACGAGGAGCTTACGGTCTTATTCAACTAACACGCAACAATAAAAAAGAAAATAAGTGACACGTGGAAAAACGAAGGACACATCAGTGAGGATCAGGCGCTAGGTGATACGGCCGCAATTTTGAACCATTGATCACTTTAGGAAGAGGAACTCCAATCAAGGTAGTCAACCAAAAAGTAGCTGGTCCCACTTCTTCACTAATCCGGTAAGGACCGAACAACCGTAATTTAAATTTCCCAGCCGCACGATTTGATTTAGCATTGTAAAATAGCATAAGTTGGCCCACCGTAAACACAGGAGTCTTGAGGAAACAATCATGGATTCGGGCTTGCCGCAACTGAACTTCTTGAAGAGTGAGAAAGCTTTCCCAACGCTGTTCATCTAAGTTTCTAAGTGCTTCCAACCGAAATGGCAAAGAGTCGTCGGGTAACATCTTCTGAGTTATGGCCACGCGTAAGCTTGGCACGACAATTTCCATAGGCGCGATTGCTTCCAACCCATAAGCAAGCTTGAAAGGAGTCAATCTGGTTGCAACTTTGTATGTAGTCCGATATGCCCATAAGACTGCAGGTAGTAATTGATCCCATCTTTCTGGTGATTCCACAATCAATTTGCGAAGCATACTTAACAGCGTCTTGTTGGTACTCTCAGCTAAACCATTAGCACGAGGATAGTATGGGGAACTAAATTTATGCAGAATTTGAAAATTATGCGTTAGTACTTTCATTAAATTGTTAGCAAAGTGTGTTCCTTGATCTGTCACAAGTTCCAAAGGTAATCCATAACGCGGAAAAACATCCTTCATCAGGCATTTTGCCACCGAAACAGCTGTAGTGGATCGTAATGCCCAAGCTTGTGCCCATCTGGTAGCGTAATCAGTGCAGGTCAAGATGTAACGATTGTTGCTAAGGGTCGCTGGTGGTGTGATTGGTCCAATAAAATCAAGACCCCACTTCTAAAAATGTTCCAAAGATAATATAGGTTGTAGAGGAAAAAAGTGTCTCTGTAATGGTTGTCCAGCCCGTTGACAAGTGTCGCAGTGCTGCACAAACTGAAGTACGTCTTTATACATGGTTGGCCACCAAAGCCCACTTTGCAGAATCTTCCGATGAGTGAGATCTGCTGCAAAATGTCCATCGGAGGGTATCGAATGTGCCATAGTGATGACTGAGTTTGCTTCATGTGGCGGAATGCAGCGAAGTAATACACCAGTGTGGTCCATATAGTACAACTGTCCTACCAGCAACCGAAATCGACGACTATAAACTGCAATCTTCCGTCGCATAGCCGGAGGTGTATAAAGAGGAAGACATCCATCAATCAGGAAAGTTAACAACGTATCATAATAGGTAGGCTGCTCAGGATGCTCGATAGATTCGTCACAAGCTGATTCAACAGCGTAAATTGCTGGTGTGGTATCATCAACGCCCACCGAAGCTTCACCGAAATCCAACCGAGAGAGAAAGTCTGCTAAGGCATGGGCTGTACCTGGTCGATGAATCACTTCGTAGTCGAACTCTTGTAGCAATAAGTTCCAACGAGCCAAGCGACCACCTAAATGTTACTGCCGGACCAGATATACAAGTGCAGCATGATCTACGTGAAAGGTGAATTTGCAGCCTAGGAAATAATGCCTGAATTTCTTTACAGAATATACCAATCCGAGACATTCTCGTTCAGTGACAGAATAATTCCTTTCCGTCGGAGCGAGTCGGCAACTTGCATAGTAAACAGGCCGAAACCATTTGTCTGTTTGCTGCATTAAAACACTGCCAATGGCTATATCTGATGCATCTACAAAGACATGAAATGGGTTTTCCCAATCAGGAGGTTGCAAAATGGGAGCCTGCGTCAATAATCCTTTTAAATAGTCGAATGTAGTTTGGCATTCCAGAGTCCATTCGAACTGTCATGGAGTACTAGTCATTAGCCGATTGAGTGGTGTTGCTAAATGGGCTAGCCACCGTAGATGCCTGCCATGCCACCGGATTCGACCCAAGAAGCGCATAACCTCTTTCGGTGTTGTAGAAACGGGTGCTTCCAACACAGCTGCAACTTTGTCTGGATCAACTTGGATAACTTGTGCCGATATGATATGTCCAAGGAGTTTACCACAAGACACCGCAAAAATAGATTTTGTCGGATTCAGGTAGAGTCGATATTCACGGCATTTCTCAAAACAGCACCGTAAATGATACAGGTGCCCCCAATCTTGCCGAATAAGGAGAAGTCATCTAAATAGACTTGCATAAAAGTGGTTAGGTAGGGTGAGAAAACTTCCTACATACAGCGTTGAAATGTGCTGGGAGCATTCCGTAACCCAAACCACATGACCGTACAAGCAAAAACACCCCAGTTTGTAATGAAAGCTGTTTTTGGTATGTCTTGTTCAGCCATTCTGACCTGGTTATAACCATTGTAGCCGTCCAAAAAGGAGTACATCTCATGCCCGACCACTCTGTCAAGCATTGTGTCAAGAAAGGGAAGAGGAAACGGATCAGGTACCGTGGCCGCATTCAATTTTTGGTAATCCACACAGATGCGTAGCTGCTTCTTTTTCTTAGGAACAATAACGATCGGAGATATCCATTCAGCGTGTTCTATTGGTACGATGAATCCCACCTTCAATAACCTATCGAGCTCTGCTTTGACCTGTGTTGCATAATTGGGATTCATGCGATAGCTGGATTGTTTAATTGGCTTCGCTTCCGGCTTAAGCACGACTCGATGTTGATAGATCCGCGGATCAAGACCCTTCATATCGCGGTAATCCCAGGCAAAAACATCAGAAAACTCACACAGGAGTCGGATCAAATCTGCTTGAAATGCCTCGGACAAACCTGCTTTAATCTTCACAGGACGCGGGTTGCTTTCATCACCCAAATTATAGGTTACTAACTGGTCTTTCGGGACATAGAATTGACGAGGTTTCCCCGGATCATCAGCTGACTGTAAAAGTTGTTGCAGAGTGGCTTCATCCATAGCAACATTATTATCTACATTCGTGTCTCCAGTCACGGGAATAGTACAGGCTACCGGACTCCAGTTATCGGGTACAGCTTGAAGATCTATAGTACCTAAAGAAATCAGATCTTTATTGTTCATAAAAAGCGCCTCTTCTTCGTCATCAGATAAGCCATCCAACATGTGGACTGGCTCTGCTACATAGGGTCTGGCATGAAGTTCGGAGGGCTGAATGGCATCCAGTTTGACAACATATTTATGGTGGTTGTCTTTAAAAGTCAGTTCCTCTGCTGAGCAATCCTGTATAACTTTGGCCTATTTCAACCACGGTCGACCGAAAAGGAGATTGTAGTCGAGGCTGGATTCTGGTAGTTCTAAGACTACAAAAGTCATTTTAAACGTGGTATCCTGCAAAGTAATGGGGATATTTCTTACGAGTCCCACCGGCTGGACTCGGGATTGATCTTCCATTCTGACAAAGAATTGAACGGGCTCACTTTGAGTCCACCCTAACTTCTTACAGAGAGCCGCAGTTGCTATATTCACACCGGAACCGCCATCGATTAACACTTGTGTAATCTTGTGATTTTTATGCCAGACAGTGATTAAAGGGATAGAATGATCCATCGTAGAGTCAGTTTCCGGTTGTATTGTTGCAGTCGCTGGCATATTGGACGATTTAGGGCTGACCTGTTGCTAGAATTGTTGCCTAACTCCGGGCACCAGAGCGAGTAGTTGCCCCAAAGGAAGTGTAATTGAAGCCTTTGAGAGAATATCCCATACCTGGTCTGTTGGAATTGCATTCTTCACTGGTTCCGATGATGTTTCTCTTGTTACTGAAGTAGAGTCTTGTTCATGCGCTCTCACATTTGGCAGGGGAACCTGTGGCACCGGAATTGGATCGGGGAACACGGTAGGCTCTTTGGCGGTCCATTGGCTGGCTTTGTTATACATTCGATGCTGTTCGCGGATGCCAGGTTCAAACACCTCAGCTGCGGGTTGCAACTGCTTATCGGATCTTGTCTGGACCACTGCTACTTGCGATTCCACTAGGGAGATATAGACCATGTTGGTCATCGGGTTTTGACGCTCTTTCTTTCTTTTATCATATTTGGCTGCATCCTTGCAGAATCTCCAGATGTGGCCAAGTTCACCGCAAAAGTGACATCGAGGTGGTGGCAAAAAAGTATTTTCCGGTGATGTACCTGCCTGCCAACGATTTGTATTAAAGTTGGTATTTCGTTGTCCTCGGTAATTCCTGTATCCTTGCGGTTGATTGTTTCGCATCTAGGGTGGCAGGTAGTGGGTTGCTGGCTGTCCTGGTTCCTGTATAATGGCATTTACAACTGCTTGTCCCTGCACTTTAGCATTATATGCACAATTTTCGGTTGAGTGTCAGTGATATTACAGATGGCGCAATACATCTGATTAAGGGCACTGGTGGCACTGGTGTGCCCGGGATTTTTGCACTTCGTGCAATACATCTGTTTAACCGGATCATCAATAACGTTTTTACTAGCCTTCAGCCACTCCAAGTCTTCGGTGAATCCTCCAACCTTATGCTTTAGTTGCAAGGCCATCGCGATAACAGCATCCAGTGTCATAGCTCCCACACAGCGGATGATCATGATTTGCCTTAGCTGTGGGGGTAAACCATTAATAAACCACTGGGTTATAACATCATCCGGTAAATTAGCATGTGCCGAAGGCAATTGTCTTAAATGAGTTCTAAATAATGTGGCATATTCCTGAATAGTCTGATGCGGCTTCTGCCTATTGTTCTGCAAGTAATCGAAGATTTCGGCAGGATTTTTCTTCAACCGGAACCTCTGTAAAAACGCATCCCTTACCGCCTCATAGGTAACAAAATGGTTGATATCATACTCTGTTAACCATCAAGCTGCTTCATTGACTAATGTTGACTGGAATACGATGGCCTTGTATGCCAGATCGGGTGGATGATTTAGCACTGCATAACTTATTTCAAAGGTGCGTACATGTTAGGATCGTCACCTGGAAATCCACCGAACTTTGTGTAAGTTACCCCTGTTGGAACCGGTCGCAGTGGAAGGGGCTGTTGTTGTTGCTGCTGTTGTTGTTGACCACTCATAGTGCTAGTCGTGGTACCGTTGCTATCTCCTGAGTTCTGAGGTGGCGTTTCTTGACCTTCAGAGTCTGTATGGTCAGACTATTCACCTTCCGGCTTGAAAATAGTGTTCAGTCTCTTACGGATCTCCAAATCGAAGAACCTATCCTCAGCTTGGATATCCCAGGTAGGCAAATTTGCCCCGAACAGTGGTGTTCGAAATGGAGATTCACCAAAAAGTATCACACTTTCACCGGAAAACTATAAATTCCTTGCAACTGGGACCGAACTGTCACCAAAATTTGTCGAACTTTCCCCAAAACAGGGTATTCTTTCACCGACAATGATCTCTCTGGGTAACACAACTTTATCCTCGGAAAAGTTTGAATCCTGACCAGACGGTGTCGGGTCAACTGCGCACTGTGTCCCTGTACACTCCGAAGTTTCTGTACCTTCTCCAGACTGTACCGAAATTACACCGGAATCTATCGAAATTTCCTCCTGTGTCACCGGAATTCTACCGGAATCGGTGCTAACAGACTCTGTTCCTTCGACAACTGGACTTAACCGATCTATGCTTCTTCCAACTGGGGGTGTCCCTAACAAATTTGGTACTGTCCAGGGATGCTGGTCTCTCCTGTACTTCGGATATGACTCCCCGAACCGAGTAACCGGCATATATCACGTCTGCACCACTTACGTACTACTCCACCTTACTATTGATTCACACACTATGGCCATCTTCCCACAGACGGCGCCAGTGTTAAAATGCTCTTTTACATTACATGCATTTTAAGTTCTTTCGGGTTCTTGGGAGTGGTAGGGGTCTGATAAATCGAGGCCCTGTAACTTGATTTTCCCAATTAACTTATCCAAACCGCAATACGTTAACATTCAAAACTCTGTTTAATCCGAATTACTGTCAATACTCTGGTTAATCCTCTCACCGACTTACTATTTACACTCAGGTTAATACTGTTCACCGTGCATCACGTAGCAATTACTGATTACCGTCGCACAGACATATATCAACAACAGAACCTTATGTGTTAATCACAAAGTAATGAACTTAACAAAGGTAAGGACGACAATACTCAGACTTCACGAACACTGCATTACGGCTTCTCCACAGACCGCAATCGCCCAGACACACAGTCTGGCGATCCCGCTTGTCGTTACCGGAGCGTCACCGCAATGCCTTTTTATTAGTTGATAAGTAGATACATCTCTTCACACGACCTTTCGGTTCGTGCGGAATAGGAAACCTTTCAGTTCGTGTGGGATAAGAAAATACAGGAACAATGAAAATACAAAATGTCAATCGGGCGGCTTGAGAAGAAGGAAGGCTGCTATAAGATCCCCTAGTCCACTGTCGTCGACATCATCAATAAAGAATATGGTACCCTAGGTAGATTTGGAAACTTTACTTTCTAGATTGAATATAGAATTTCTATCTTTCAAAGGTTCAGCTCATGAAGATCCGGACGAGCACATTAGGAGATTCTTAGCATTATGTAAAACAAGAGGTTTGATGGGAAGAGAGGATGCCTTTTTTATCCTCTTTCTTGCCACATTAGAAGGGCTAGCAGATAAATGGTTCAGTCAGTTTGCTGAAAACCATTTCACCACATGGGATTTAATGAAAGATGCATTCATAACTCAATTCTAGCATGGGAATACTACAAAGATAATCATAGAGGAGTTAGAAAACTTGAGACTAGGTCCTAGTGAAACGTTTCCAGAGTTTGTAACTAGGGCCAAGGCACTAATGGCTAAGTTGTTAGATCCTCCACATGATTTCTTTATTAAGAAATGGTTAGCTAAACCACTTTTGGTGACTACACAATGTAAAATCAAATAATTAATGTCGCCAACAACAGCCTCCATAGAGGAGTTCATCAATACAACTACATGACTAGAACAAATAAGGCAACAATATAGAGAAAGTTCTTCTCAACTAACCTATTCTATAGAAATGGAGGATCTAGTAATCCATCTAAGGAAAGAGCTGGAGGGCTTAAAAAGGAATAAGCCCCATAAAGAGGAGGAGAATGTTGTGACTCAGTTGAGGAGGGAAATTGAAGCATTGAAGCTACAAAAGGAAGAGGAAGCCCAAGCAGAAGAACTGGCTCATCTTCGACAGGAGTTGGGTGGCATCAAAAGTGGACTATGGTGTACCGTGTGCAGTAAGCACGGTCATGTGGTAAGCGAATGTCCATTGTTAAGTGTAACTTTCCAGCTATGCAGGAAAGCTAGTCATGAGGCCCATGAATGTCAGTCAAGAGGAATGCTTGCAACAACATATTCGACACAAGGAGGAGCCCTACCACTAACCAATGTAATGGAAGCAACACACAATCAAGGTAATAATTACAACCCTAGACATAGAGATAACTTTGGAAATGGTCCAATGAGGCCAATTATTTGTTTCAAATGTGGAGAATGTGGGCATTACCAAAGTAGGTGCACTCTACCAGAAAATGCCCCTCCTTGCAGGAACTGCCCAGGGGCTAGAGACCACTATACTAATTGTTGTTCTAAGAACCAAGCATCTTCATCTGGACCCCACATTCAAATGATTTTTGTGCACAAAGAAGAAATGGTAGATCAGGTCGATGTGCCATCACCATCTACTAGGGTGATGCAGTTAGAAGAAATTGAATCTTTTACAGTGTAGAAAAGAAGCAAGGGGAAGTCTCAAGTAGAAATAGGTCAAGAATCAAGGATTAATGAGCCGAACAAAGATAAAGAGACATCTGATGACAAAGGCAACACATGTGCAAATACAAGGCAAAAAGAAAATTTCGTTGGTACTAGTGATTCCATTGGACATGCATTCAGCAGGGCTCATGAGGAGTTTGGTAAGTCAATTGGAGCCCATGCTCTTAAGGAATCTGAAGCTTCAAGACTACTCAAGTCCATGAAAAAGGAGGTCAGTATTTTTTATTAAATAAAGATGGATGGGAAATTCAGGTCAGAACTCGTGCAGATAATTGATGAGGCTTCCACAACAAGTTTAGTGGCAAAGGTTGTTGTTATGCATAAAGATAAAATTGTAGGGGAAGCACCCCTCACAGATTATAAGAGCCCTCGGCTAACAATCTCTATCAAAGGTCATGAGTCTCAAGGAGTTATTGTGGATGGTGGTTCTGGCATTAACTTGATGCCTGAACATACCATGAAAAAGATTGGACTACAACCTTCAAGACTAGCCAACTTCACTATAACACTGACAGACCAAAGCATAGTAAGGCTTATAGAAGTGGTCCCTTGAGTTCCAATCAAGATACAAGGTACCATCTTTAACTTGGATTTTGTTGTTTTAAGGCTACCACAGGTTGAAGGAAGTTTCCCCTTGTTGATTGGGTGACCTTGGTTATGGCATGCCAATGTGCTGCATGATTGGGGTAAGGACACAATGTGGGTAAAGCAAGAGGGAAAAGAGTTGCAGCAGATATTTTTGGAAGAAGGACCAGACAATCAAAGACATACCAGCATGATGAAGACAATTGGTATTTATATGGAAGAAAAATTGTTGGGCAACCCAAAAGCAGATCTATTTGAAGAAGCAAATTTATATGAAGAAGAAAACATGTTCGCTTGGCTCCATGCAGAAGACCCATCTTCCTGCTATGGAATTTTTCCAAACTCAAGTAGAGAGGAAGCCTATGAAGAAAAAGAGAACATCATTCAGTTTACTGATTCGAGTGAGACAGTCTCAGTCAAAGGCCATAGAAGAGAGAAGAAAAGAAAAGCCCTTAAGTGCTACAGTGATGAAGCTACTTCAAATCATATATCAATGGTCACTTTGTTATCGATAATGGAATGGATATCATCTATTATGTCAATTTTTATGATAGTAAGTGCAGGGCTTTACAAGGATGTAGAAGGAGTACCTGCAAGTCTTTGGAAACAGAGGGTTCCATTGGATGAAGAAGCTGGAATAGTAAAAATGCAATTTTGTAGATTAACTTATAAAGTAGCTAAAACAGAGATACAAAAGATGTAGTATGAAGGAGATAATATTCTAATGAAGGATTTAGGGTACCCCTATCAGATGGTCAGTATGCCCAACAAGAAGACAGAATAGAAGATAGAACAAATGAAGTGCAGTACAATTGGAGATTATGGAGGAGTTTCTCTTAGTCATCATATCATGGTTCAAGGCCTATCGTCAAAACAACTGAAGATTCATGGATCACTTGGAACTTGCAAATCTGTCCAAGTTGTACATAGCCTTCTCATTCCATTTTTGCTCAAGTTTTAGTAGTTTTTTTCAATTTTCATGCTTGTTCCTTGATTTTTTATGCACCTTAGAAGACATTTCCCAACCTTTGTATAAGAAAAAAACTTAGGAAATTTTTGGGATTTTTTCAGAATTTTTAAAGCCTTTTTAGAAATTTTTCTAGCACTTTTTCCTCTTTTTCAATGCCTTTTTCTTAATTAAATGGAAAACTAAAGGAAGATCTCTATGGTTTTGAGTGGAAAAGTGGCTTAGAAATGTTGGGAATTTTTTTGAGAATTTTTTCTAATTTTTTTGCTTTTTATTTATTTTTTTGCATTAAATTAGCATTTTTTATATTTTTAGGGTATTTTTAACCCCAAACAAAAAAAAGCCCCCTAGAGGCCACATTTATTTTTTCAAAAAAAAAAAAACTCTCTCTCTCTCTCTCTCTCTCTCTCTCTCTCTCTCTCTCTCTCTCTCTCTCTCTCTCTCTCTCTCTCTCTCTCTCTCTCTCTCTCTCTCTCTCTCTCTCTCTCTCTCTCCCCACCCCTGCCCACGCCCCTTCATTTTTTATTTTTTTCTTATTTTTTATTTTATTTTTATTATATTTTTTATATATTTTTTATTTTTATTTATTTTATTTATTTATTTATTTATTTTTATTTTCTTTTTATTAACCTTCACCCCACCCCGCGTGTGTTTATAATTTATTATATATATATATATATATATATATATATATATATATATATATATATATATATATATATATATATATATATATATATATATATATATATATATATATATATATATATATATATATATATATATATATATATATATATATATATATATATATATATATATATATATATATATATATATATATTCATGATCCAATGCTTTTGGCTCTAGATTGTGCCTCGGATGGCCATTTGTTTCAAACTTGGGGTCATTTTCATGTATTTTGGCACCTTTGGACTCAATTTTTGGCTTAATGTTTCCCAAATCCCAACCTTTCTCTGATTTTTGGTCAAAACCCACATGTTTTGAACACATTTATCACGTGTTCTTCTTTACACACATGGTTCATATGGTCTATTCTCCCTTTCTTTTACCATATGTTTCACAATTTCCCATATGCACCCTCTGTAGCGTTTCTTTTTTATCATTTCGGTCCTCTCTAGAGCCCATAATCCTACTCCCTCACCCTCCCTTTACCCTTCTTCCCAGACCCATCCTTACCCCTCCCTGCCCTATCAATCTCAACCCCTCAACCCTCTGTTCCCCCTCCTTCCTACCCTCCATTTTCCATCCTTTGCTTTTTTGTGCAACATTTCCACTTTTGGTTGTTCTCTGGTCTCTACTGCTCCTAGTGGACTTGGTAGCTGCTCAATGTCCTTTTACAGCTTTTGCAGCACAGGACTCATGGTGTCATCTCTGCTCAGAGTTTTGGCTATAGCTCTCCGAGATGGAGAGCCCATTAGGTGGTGGGCAACTGTTAAGCCCATAAAAGTCATATTGTTCAAAGTCAACTACAGTCATAGTCAATCACAAAAAGTCAAAAAGTCAAAGTCAAATTGGTGAAAGTCAACATGTTCAAGGTCAAAGTCAACATGGGCAAAGCAAAGAGTTCATAGTTCGGGTGTCAAGGTGAACAGGGAGTGCACAAGTAATTGTTCACAGAGGTTATATGTTGCAAAAAGTGGTTGCAGGTTGTAGAGGGTCTTTCTATACTTTCTCTAAGGTTCAAAGTGTTTTTAAAAGTGTTTTGAAGGTTCACGTGAACCCTCTCTTAGGTGCACATTTGAAGAAATTAAAAGGAAAAGTGTGAAGGTATGTGAAGCGGCAACGTATGTAGAAGTGAAAGTATGGGCCCCCAGTTAAAATTTTCTTTTAGTCTAAAGTCACTACAAGACAAAACAGGGATCCGTTGGCTGCCCACTTGTGGAGATAATCTTGGGACATCAAAGTGAGCACCAATATACTCTAGCAGTTAGGAGCGTACGTGAACCGACACTCAAATCAAGGCAAGGCATTATTCTTGGAGGTCCAAGCAAGGTGAGAATAGTTTAGACTAAGCAAGAGAAGTACAAGAGACATACAGTGTGTGTGTGATGGAGAGAAGGGAAGTGCAAGGTGTGCATGAAGAGTGACTAAGAAGTGTGCAGAGAAGTACTAAGCCATACAACCAAAGGTCCCAAGGTCCCATTGAAGTTATGTGCATGCCGATAGAAAGTTTCCATCCTCCCCTATTGGAAGCTTGAGTGCAAGGAGTGCACAAGTGCAAGCTTGGAGAAGGTGGAGGTCTGGTGCAGAGAAGGTCGACAACAACAAGAACCTTGGGTATTTTGTACTTTGTGATTGTGCACTCTTTGGGAGTTTGCACAGAAAGTATTTGGATTGTATTGTACATCACCATTGTACTTTTCTCCTTTTAATCAATCTACAGAAGCTTCCAGTGTTCGTATCTTTCTTCTTGTCTTTTTTCCTTCTCCTACAAATACTTAAATCCCTTTCTACACAAGAATTCCCCAAAACATACCATAAACCCATGCATATGTCATAGATTTCATTGATCTGCATACACAATGTATGCCAAAAACATATACATTATTGCTTGAAGATGCTTAGCATGCATAAGGTTGAAAAGTTGAATCCATCTTTAAAACATGCATGGAATGCACACTTGGAACTCCATTGTATTCATGAATTTACATCCAATAATATGTTCATAGTTTCCAAGTATGTTCATGACATGGTATATGAACCTATTAAGTTCAATCTCTAATCCTCTTTATGAGGTGATTCTATTTGATGCTAATGAAAAAACTTTTTCTGTTCATTTGTGCTTCAAGTCTATCACTTAGATTATTAAATGCATGCATCATTCTAAGTGGATGTGGAGTTCACCTACTTTAGCATGGAAAAGCAAACCAAGCATAAATGAGAAAAATTGGAAATAGTACTTACCTTCATTATAGCTATGTCCATCCCTTATTTCCTTGCACAAGAAGGGTTTCCCATCAACTCTTTGATGTATAGGAAAAACCTTCACATTCTGGCATGAAGAATAGAGCTTAATACTTCTTAGGTGACAAAATGGTTAGAGATTCAAAATCTTGAACTCATGGAGATGGAAAGGGGCATGTTGAAGGGAAAGGGTTTGCCAAATCAATTTTTGGCAGAGGCTATCGACAATCTACATCTTGAATCAAAGTGACTCTAAGGCACTTGATGGAAAGAATCTAGAAGAGGCATACACTTGTAAAAATCCATCTACTTCACATTTCATAGTTCTTGGAAGTGAATGTCATGTACATGTTCTAGATAGGGAGAGAAATAAACTTCAAGCAAAAAGCATCAATTGTGTCTTCTTAGGGTACAACAATGATAAGAAGGCTTGTAAGCTTTATGACCATGAGGCTAAGAAGATCATGTTGATTCACAATGTGGTGTTTAAGGAGCAATCACATTCAATGGAGGAGGAAAAGAGAGCTTCCATTTTATCATCAGAAAAAGGGACAATCCACTATAAATTTGGCCCAAGAGCTATCCCTTCTACACAAGAGAAGGAAGCATCATCTTCATATGATGAGTCAGAAACTCACCAACCTATCCTCATCCAAGTGGAAAATCCATTCCATGTTGCGTAAGGCAGCTCTATGATTCTGCAAACCCCATTCAACAATCACTAGAACAGGTTGCATATGGATCAAGTTGATCATAGATAATAGAGGAGTGGAGATGGGCAACACCCATATTGTAAATACAACCTTGATGGTTGAGCTCATTCAAGAATAAGAAAAGGAACCAACCAATGTGTAAGAGGCACTCCACGATCTGAATTGGAGGTCCCCCATGCAAATAATAGAATGCAACAATACCATGAAGAATGGAACTTGGGAGCTAGTGATGAATGGGGCAAGCACCCATATTGTAAATACAACCTTAATGGTTGAGCTCATTCAAGAATAAGAAAAGGAACCAACCAATGTGTAAGACGCACTCCACGATCTAAATTGGATGGATGTCATGCAAATAATAGAATGCAACAATATCATGAAGAATGGAACTTGTGACATAGTGGATCAATCCCCTAAGCACAAGATCATTGGCACCAAGTGGGTTTGGAAGCTAAAGTACAAGGTTGATGTTACTTTGGAAAAGTACAAAGCAAGACTTGTTACACAAAGCTGCTCACAAGTTGAAGGGATTGACTTTTGTGAATCATTTCCCCAACTACAAGGATGACTACTATCAAGTAGCACTAGCATTGGACACACATAAAAATTAGCCAATCTATCACATGGATGTCAAATCAGCATTCCTAAATGGAGACCTCAAAGAAGATGAATATGTATGTAGCTCAACCACCAAGGTTTGTGGTTCCCCATTTAGAGAGCAAGATATGTAAGCTAAAGAAGGCATTATATGGGCTGGAACAAGCCCCTAGAGTAGGGTACCAATGGATAGATAAGTATCTCTTGGATCTAGGTTTCAAAAGATATGATTTGGATGCTAACTTGTATGTTCTAAAGAGAAGAGGGAAGTCGATTAAAATATAACTCTATGTAGATGACCTTGTGATGATAGGAAATGATGATGCTCTTCTTCAACAAACGAAAGATGCCCTGAGCTTAGAATTTGATATGAAAGACTTGGACGTAATGCATTATTGCTTATGCCTTGAAGTATGGCATGAACGAAGAAACATTTTCATCCCTCAAAAAAAAAGTATGTAAAACAGATTTTGAAGGCATTTAACATGGAGGATTGTAAGGAGAAGATTTCTACACTATGGAGGTCAACAAAAAATTATCTATTGAAGATACTCATCTCTAGTGGATATTGGAAGATACACAAAATTAGTTGGAAGTATCATCTACTTGTGGAATAGTAGACTAGATATCTCCTATGTTGTTGGAGAAGTAAGTAGGTTCTCTAATAAGCCTTGCCAAACTCATTGGAAGGAAAGCATGTGGATACTCAAGTATGTGAAAGGAACCATTGATTATGGTATTCTCTATGAATAAGTATCATCTCTAGTTGGATAGTATGATTCAAATCGGGAAAGAGATATTGATACCAAAAAATCAATTTCTCAATATTGCTTTTCTTTATGATCTAGGATTTTCTCTTGGATCAGTAAAAAGAAACCAATTGTGGCATTGTCTTCTATGGAAGCTGAGTAAGAAGCATCATGTGTTGCAACATGTGAAGCAGTATGGTTGAGGAGGATCCTATGGCACATAGGAATACAAGGACATGGTTGCAACATGAAAAAAAAAAGTTGCATAGCCATTGCCAAGTACCCTATTTTCCATGCACGTACCAAGCACATAGAAATTATTACTATGTGCATGAGTTGATCAAGGATGGGGTCATAGAGATAAGTTATTGTCCAACTAAAGAAAATGGAGCAAACATCTTCAAAAACTCTCTTGGGAGAGAACAACTTCATCAAAACTTTTCGAAGATTGGCATTGGACCAAGGAGGTAGTTCACCACAAGGTGGACATTGAGGGGGGGAGTGTTAGATATGCTCAATACTCCACCCTCAAGTGACCACAAATCAATGGTGCTCTAACTTGTAAATGTTATAGTTAGTGTCCATGCGAAAGGCCAAGTGACCACCAAACAATTTTGTATATGTTCTTTAATAAAACATATAGTGGTCTGGTCAGCCATAGACTATAAGTTTGACCACATTTGTAACACCCAAGAAATTTGTGTTCGTGCACTCTATGTACTATGTTTTCTATGTATTTCATAGGCTCTGTGTGGAGTACTATGTGTGGCATCTAGAACTCAATTTTCTACTTCGAGGGTATCATCGTGGAGTTCTCAAGAAGGAGAGTCCATTGAGTTGCATCGCTATCAAAATACTTCACTGATATCAAAGCATTTAGACACAAAAGCTTTATTCCTTTTGTGCCAGTGAAGCAAGAACCTGCCCACCCACCCAAGGCTTATGACTAAGGTGGTGACCAAGGCATAGGCCTTGGCATACCTTATCATCTGAGTCACTAAAGTCATTATTGGATGCACGTGAGGGAGGACCTCAACGATCAAGGAAGATAGAGGTTCTCGGTACTTCTTGGGAGGTCACCCATCCCGGTATTATTCCCCTCGGAGCTCCCTTAACCAGCAATCTCTCGCCACTAAGCTACACTATTATGGTGTTTAAAATAGGGGAAAGACTAAGGTTAACATTATTTTGAACATGTTTTGGGCCCTTAAAGCTTTATTCTTTACTCTCGAAGCCTGTTTTGAAGCATTTTTGTGGTGATTCTTAGAGCCATGTTGGAGTACTTTCATGCATAGTTCTCTTTACACAGGTTCAAGAACATCAAGAAGAGTGATTTTTGTACTTCTCCAACAATGGATATTCACCATTGCGCGTGTTTCTTCAGTCACACTAGTAAATCTATAGGTTTCTTCAAAGGTTTTAGTTGTGGTGGGAGCAACCACCACAAGTCTATGCACATTTTTTGAGCCTAAAGACCAGAGTTGATAGAAACTTGCAGGTGTTGTTGGCTAGTATTTGGGCTATGGATTCAGCTTTTACTACATATATTGAGCACATACACACCATGTACGCTATTGTGGATATTGCTTATGTACTTCCATGAAGTCATTGATATAGTGGTAATGTTTTTTTGCATAAAGCCTTTTACATTTGGTATAGAGGATCATGGTGAGGTTTTCTTAACTCGGAGACAACCAGATGTTAGGGTCTCTTTGGTGATGTAGGTTGAAGACTTGCCCAAGCTTGCCATAGATGTATGCTAGTTGTTCATAGGTGCTCAATAAGCCTAGTTCACTTCTTTTTGGTAATTGAAAATATGGAATGGAGTCAATGATTCACTATGTCCGTTAATATGTTAGTACTTGCAAATTTATGGGATTTTGACATTGGTCATATGCTCATTTTGTAGAGGATACTCTTGCAAAATGTTTCTTGATTTTTTGGTTTTGTCAACTATACATTGGTTGATTTACTCCTTGATACACTTATTGGTGTGAGCACATTTATACTCACATAATCTTTTTGGTTGGTCATTATTGTTCATTAATTCATTTTTCTTGGAAAATTGTGTTGAATTTTTCCTAGAATTTGACACTTAGTCATTCTTTTTAGCATTAGTGGTGTGTGGAATCTTCTAGTTCCATTATCATTCTATTCAATTATCTATCATCATGGCATTAGAGGCCTCAGGCACATTAGGTGGATTAGGTTCTAGTGCCAGTGTTCCAAGGAGGAGCTATAACTTGCAGGGCAAAGACCATTTTGAGATCCAAAAATTTGATGGCACAATCTTTCTTGTATGGAAGAGTCAGATTAAAGATGTGTTGATTCAGAGGAGGCAATGAAAGCTAGTAAATGGAATCTCAAAGAAGCATGATGACATGGATGATGACAATGATTGGGATGAGTTGGATGAAATGGAGAGGTCTACCATTCGATTGCACCTAGTAGATAATGTTTACTCTAAAATATTGGATTGTGAAAGTGCAGACGAGCTTTGGAAGAACTTATGCATGACATCAAATAAAGTGTATCTAATGAGAAATATATATGACCTTCGCATGGACACATATAGTGTTGATGCTCATCTAAATGATTTTGACGCTATATTCTCCCAGTTAGAGGCTCAAGAAATGGACATGAATAACAAATTGAAAGTAGTCTTGTTATTATGCACCTTGTCATCATCATGGGATACGTTTGGCATAGTTATTAGCAATAGTGCACCTAGTGATAAATTGATCTATGATGACATATGTGGAGCACTCTTGACTGAGGAGATTCATAGAAAATTTATGGTTAGCACTCAGAGAGGAGATGCATATAATGTTCGTGATTCTTATCAAGGAAAGAATTGACAATGTGGCAAGAGCAAGAATAAGGAAAAGAATGGTCAATGGAATCAAAGTAGAAGTAAATCAATATCGAATACCATTATTTTCATAAGAAAGGACACATGAAGAAAGACTCATATGCATTAAAGAATGCTAAAGGTAAAGGGCATAATGTTGATGGGCATGTTAAACAACTACCTGCACAATCTACTTTGACTATGAAGATTCAAGAAATCAATAATATTTTTTATGATGTTGATGTATTGGCACTTTATAGCACTGTGCCTAGTGAGGCTTTTATGACTGATTCTCTTTCCCACATGTGGCTACTAGATTTTGGTGCTTCTTTCCATGTGACGCCATATAGAGAATGGTTCTCCACTTATGCAGCAAATTCTCTTGGTACTGTGAGACTTGGTGACTTTTACCAGTGTGACATTGTTGGGATTGTAGATGTGGTTGTGTAGTTCATTGATGGTTCAAAATATACTATACATAATGTACACCATGTACCTCAGTTATCACGTAGTTTGATGTTGGTTGGTCAACTTGATGACCTTGGTTACAAGGTGGGTTTCTATGCTCAATCCTTTTGCATATCAAAGAGAAATATGGTTAGTGCAAAAGGAAGCAAAGTTGGCTCACTTTATCCTTTATTTGTATCATAGAAAGAACACTTGTTAGCTCTTATTGAACAACCTATGGCTTGTATTTGGCATGGCTGTTTGGCCCATATATCTTGTAATGGAATGGAAAATATTTCTCATTCTGAATACTTACATGTGTTATCTTTCTCTAATCTTTCATTTTGTGAGCATTGTCAATATGGAAAGCAAACTAGCAATGTGCATAAAATGCACATTGACTCTTCAATTTAGTCTTTAGATCTCATTCATATAGATGTGTGTCCTATGCCTATAAGGTCATTATGTGATTCTCTTTACTTTGTCACTTTCATAGATGATGCAACTGGAAAATTCTAGGTAAATCCTATCAATTAAGTATGAGGTATTCAATATTTTCATAAAATGGCTTGCTTTAGTTGATACTGAAAAAGGAACTAAACTTAAACCTTTACATTCAGATAATAGGGGTGAGTATTACCTCACATGAATTCAGCCTTTTCTATCAATCTAGAGGAATATGTGGAGAATTTATAGTTCCTTATGCCCCACTACAGAATCATGTAGTCGAAAGGATGAATAGAATTATTCAGGATATATTAGTCTCTATGGTGCATCATGCAAACATTTTACAAGGGCTTTGAGTAGAAGCAGTATTGATTGCAATTCACGTGATCAACCTTTCACCTAGTATTGCCAAAGGTCAAAAAGTGGCACAAGAGTTATGGACAGGGAAGCCACCATATTATGATCATCTTCAAGTTTTTGGGTGTGAAGCATATGTTCATATACCCAAGAATCTTAGACAAAAGTTGGACCATAATTCAAAGAAATGTGTTTATCTTGGATATGGTCAAGAAGGAAAATTTGGATATCACTTATGGGATCTTGAAACATGGTGAGTGATCAAAAGTAGTGATGTCATCTTCAATGAGTCTAAGATACATAAACAACCCATTAAGGAGGTTGAAGTGAGAAGAGTGGTGTTGCAGGATACTAGTCCTCTAGTAAGCATGCATAAAAATGTTGCACATGGGGATGTTCAAGAGAATGTCCTATCAGATCAGTCTGCAAATATTCATGTTTAGCAACCATTGAGACACTCTAAAAGTGTCTCACATCCACTTGATAGATATGTTTCTGGTTTGGATTTTGTTATGCTAACAGATGTTGTTGAGCCTTCTTGCTACAAATGATCATTTCAAGTGGGAATGTGCCATGAAGACAAAGGCTATGCAGACAAAGGATCATTTCAAGAGGGACCATGCCATGAAGAGTGAGTTGGATTCTATTCACAAGAATGGTACTTAGGATTTAGTACCTCTTCCAAAGGGTAGGGAATCTTTCCCATGTAAATGGGCATATAAGCTAAAATTCACATCTGATAGTGCTTCTCCAAAGTACAAAGCATGAATTGTTGCAAAGAAGCAAAAACATGATGTTGATTTCAGGGAAATCTTCTCTCCAATGGTCAAGATGAGTATCTTGTGCATGTTGCTTGGATTCCTTGCAATGACAGAATTAGAGCTAGTCCAAATGGATGTGAAAACTTCTTTCTTGCATGGAGATCTTATAGATGAGATCTATATGGAAAAACTAGAGGGTAATGCAGTTCTTGGCAAAGAAATTCTAGTTTGTAGGCTCAAGAAGATCTTATATGGACTTAAACATTTGATATGAAGTATTTGGGGGATGCCAAACATATTCTTGAGATGCACATTACTCATGATAGGAGTAAAAGATGCATATAATTGTCTCAAAGTGAGTACATATCCAAAGTAGTTCACATCTTGAATATGAAAGATGGAAAGGCATTGAGTACACCTTTACCTACATATGTGAAATCAAGCAAGGATGATTTCCCAAAATCAAATGAAGAAAAGGAATTCATAACTAAATTTCCTTATCAGTCTGTTGTTAGTAGTCTCAGTATGCTATGGTAGCTACGAGACTAGACATTACATTTGAAGTGGGAGTTGTGAGCTGATATATGTCTAATCCTAACAAGAAGCATTGGGAAGCATTCAAGATGATTTTGAGATATCTGAGTGGCTCTAAGGACAAGTGTCTATGCCTAGCTAGAGGGAAAGCATCCATTATTGGTTACACAAATTCTAATTATGCTGGTTGTGTAGACAATCATAAGTCTACATCATGTAACATTTTTCATTTTGTTGTAGATGTTAGCTCTTGGAGATCTCCTCTTCAAGAATATACAGTTGTTTCACCACAGACATAGAGTATGTTGCATCAAGTGAGGCATGTAAAGAAGCATTTTGGCTCTCTCCTCTTGCTTGTGATATGGGTCTACCTCAAGATGTGCCTTGTTTGCTCAATGATGGTCAAAGTCCCATTGTTTTGGCTAAAAATCTATTCTATCATGCAAAGACCAAGCACATTGAGGGGAGGCATCACTTCATTAGAGATGTTTTAGCCACTGAGCACATTATTCTTGAGTTACTTGTGTCCTGTGTAACATGCCCATCAGGTGGGAGGTATAGTTTGTATACTTACACTCATGTATTCTTTATCATTCTTTATTTTTCTCCCATAGTCACTTTGGCCATATTGACCTTAAGTGGGAGATTTTTACTGTTAATGTCCATGTGAAAGGCCAAATGGCCGCCGAACACTTTTGTATATGTTCTTTAATAAAACATATAGTGTCCTAGTCAGCCACAGACTGTAAGTTTGATCGCATTTGTAACACCCAAGAAATATGTGTTCATGCTCTCTATGTACTATGTTTTCTGTGCATTCCGTAGGCTTTGTGAAAAGTTCTATGTGCGGCATTTGGAACTTGGTTTTCTACTTCCAAGGTATCATCATGGAGCTCTCGAGAAGGAGAGTCCATTGAGATGCATCGCTATCAAAGTACTTTAGTAATGCCCATATTATGGTGAGAAGCCATTGTGAGAGCTCAAACATTTGTGGAACCCTAACTTCAAGTTAGATGAAGTCCACATGTGACCATTGATAGTAATAAATGATCTTTGTGAGCCTAGCCATTAGGTTAGGTAGGCCCTTAACTTTTGGGGCATTGGGTTTCCACTCAAGGCAAAAATAAAGGACTTGTGGTGCTCCACGATTTCCCCATAGAACCTTAATGGGGGATTGTAGAGGGGGACTTGCCCCCTTTTGCAGGAGGGCCTATTCCCCTATCCTGTAGGGCTTTTAGATGGTAGGACTTTTGGTCATGGAGATATTATAAGATTATATATTTTACCAAATAATTTGTCTCTCTCAACAACATTTATCTATATTGACTCCCATAGTAAAAGCTACATAAGCATTGCCCATTTGTAGCTCAATACAAAATTGTGCACTAGTAAGCCCTTCATCTAAAGTCTATCTAGGTCACCATCTAAGATCCATATTGGGAGTGCACAGGTGGACAACACCATCTTTGTAGTTGCATTACTCTTGGCAATTTGAGAGTTTGAGTTCTCCATCTCTCAATCTCCATCTCTCTTTGTTTGCATTTTCTCTCAACTATATCTACTAGTCGAGTCCATTGTGCCATTACTTCTTACATTAAGATGTTGTGATTTAGAAAATATAGAATGCAAAAACATCAAAGAATTCATTGTAGCAAGTTGGTCAAATTATATGGAACCAATACTAAAATAAGCGACTACAATTTGAGGATTACGAATATACATGATTCATTTGCATCTACTATTGATATTATAGATGATAACAACAAGATGTAAGTCTAAATGCAGAGTTTAAGTCTTGCACATAAGCAATTTAGGGCAATTATCCAACCTAAAGTAACCATGCTAATTTCTTCTAGATTGGGTGCCCATGTTGATAATTACAAAAAACAAAGAACGTTGGTTAAGACTTACTACATAAAGAAAAAGAAACTTTTTGATCTAGCAAAGGAAGAGGTAAATTGTGGAGGCTTTAATATTGTAGGTGGAAACAATAACTAGTGCCAATGAAAAAAATAACAAATGAGTACTTGAGGCAAAAGACAACTTTGAGGCATAGGAACCCAAAATGGTCATACGATTTTTCAAAGAAATGGTTATGGAATGATAGTAACATCAATGTTGTAGAAGGAGGCTCAAGTGAAATGAAGAAACTATACTCCAAGGTAATATGTTTGGCTGCACCACTATCAAAGTACCAAATACTTGAGTCGACTATATACATAAACTACTCAGGAAAAGAAAATAAATGCCCATTCTTCATTCTAAACAAGATTAAAAACTCTATTTTAGGTGTAGGGGCATCTACAACAACCATCCTAGTCTCTTTCTTCTTTGCGTTCTTTGTAGACAACTTAGGACAACTATTTATGACATGATTATTTTCTTAAAGTAATCGCAAAATTATTTTTGCTTTTCTATTTTCTTGTCACTCTTTGTCTTCTTTCTTTGATTCTTAAACTTTCTTTGATTGTACAACATTAACAGATTTTGGCTTACTAGTAGATGAGCTCCATTTACCTTTGCCCTACTGATTATCTAAGAAAGCTTGATTTGCAACATACATAATTAACTTGTTCTACCTAGATTAATCTTTTTGTAGCAACAAAAAGAACTAACTCCTCAAAGGTTAAGGAATTTCGATTTCCTTTCATCATCAAGCAAAGAGTAGAAGCAAAACTCTGATAGCAATATAGAAGATTATTAAGAATAGTCTACACAAGTGAAATATATGGCAAGATTTCATTAGAAAAAATCAACTACTCTTTCAAATATATTTTCTTTGTCAAAACATTTTCCATTGAATCTCCTTCATTCATATAACCACTCTCTAATGTTTTTGGAGGTAAGAAACACGAGCTTCATTTCTTGCCTAGTACAATGTTTCAATAGCATCCCAATCATATTTTGTTGTCTTGTGGGAGTGAATGTGAGACATAATGGGATGTTTGACAAAGTCATTAATGCATGTTCATGTGCATTTCTACCATCCCAACAAATTTTCGCAACATTATGTGTAATATGAATCATAGCACGAAAAGCAATTTGAAGATCATCACCTTCAACAATGTCTAAATCAACTTCAACAATGCCTAAATCACCTTCAATCATTGTATTTGCCAGTGCACTAGGATTTTTTTCAACACCCTACAAAATATTCCATAAGCCTTTTGTTACCAAGACATGAAGCATTTTGCCCACAATGGGTGTTTAGTGTCATCCAACTTATCCTCAACATCCAACATACAGAATACATCATTGCTTTATCCATGGCCAGTCACTAGATACCTTGATGTAAAAACTTGATTGTATCTCAAAATTTTGAACAAAAATATCTAGTTGAGCTCTAATCGAGCTCTAGCAAACTTTGAGTTGCTTGTAATGGCAAACCGAAACCCATATATATCTTTGACACAAAAGGAAGAAATTGCCTATAAAATCACTACAATAGTGTATTTGGAGACTAAAGCAAGTCCAGATCTAAATTTTGATGCCCCAAAGCAAAGGGGTCCTAACTTCCTTGAGTATGCACATCAATCTTCATGCAATTTCAAGATTGTGACCACAAGGATGTTGAAAATGCCCTAGAGAAAGGAGTATCCTACTTTGATACCAATTATTGAAGTTTGAGGTTTGCAAAACCACACAAATAGTACAAAAAAGAAGAATAAGTTTTGAGAACAACACAATATAAGTGACTAGTTAGGCTTATAGGCATATTCACAAGCTAAGGGAAAAAACTCCCCATGAGGGAAAAAGATCCCCTCTCTTGAACTTTTTTTTGTCGTTCTTGTTTTTCTATCCATCTTTTGAAGAGTCTGCTTTGTCTTCTTTGGCATTCGCTATGAATACAAGATCTTCTTTGTTGCCACCACTTCTTGACTTGAGGCACAACTCCTCCTCCATGAGAAAGGCACTCAATTCTTCAAAAGTTAGAGGTTGATGTCTAATTTGAGTATTGAGAGTAGTTACCATACCACCAAACTTTGGTGGTCAGATTCAAAGACAATGGTGAGCTAGCTTCTTGCTTGACGTTTGCACACTTGCTCTAGCCATTTGATTGTGAAGAGGTCTGGAACATCATTGCCAAAGGATTGCATAAAGATAGATGACTTCCACTTCGCGAGAGTTGAAGAAACCTTCCATTTTTGGAAGTGACGATCACAAGAAAATGTTTAGAGCTCAACACCTAGTATGAATTGACAAGAGAGCTTTCTTACACATTTAATTAAAGTGTATAACACAAGTTATTTGATGAATTTAGTTGTACCATACAGAGAGCGATGAGTTTAGCAATCCCAACTTTTCAAGAGCAAGATGAAGTGCAGACACAATAAACTTCAACCATTCATAACTTGAGATCTATTGAGCCATTGACAATGAAACTTGATATTAAATACACAATGCTCCTATCTAACTGATCCAAGTGAAAATTCTAAAAAAGGATACTCACACACAGAGAAATAGGTCAACCAAGTTTATTGTGTACCTCAATACATATAAATCTGTATTAATATTGCACATATGATACAAGGGAACGATGAAGGACTATGCGTACATGAAGTGAGAACAATGTATGTTCAATAATTTAGCTCAATCTCTCAAAAAAAAGCTTCATATCTCGCAACTAAGAAGTAGATGTATTTATACATGAATTTGAATTTTCAATTCCACCTAAAAGTGATCCTAGACTTTAGGATTATTTAAATTTGAATTCTCAACTAGAAAATTCATGGAAATTGGCTTCCTCAATCTATGAGATTCCTCTTCTACTTTTAGCTTTTATAAATGACCAAGATAAGTACATGCATTTTACTCTTGGGCATTTTACAAACATGTGTTCACATGACCATATCTATGTGAGCTAAATTATGAGTGTAGTCCATGAGTTGAGACCAAGCTCTTAGGCTTGCACATTGCATGAACAACTCCCATTCGAGCCTGACAAGCTTGAGTCTTCAGTCCTTCAAAATCTCTTGCAATCCAATCATTGATTTGAACTTGTTAATCATAATTCCATCGATTGCCTTTGTCATCATATCTGCACATTGTTGATGAGTTGACACATATGATAATTGACTCTCCTTGCTTGTAATATTTTCTGTGACAGAATGATAATGCCCTCTATGTGTTTAGTTCTAGCATGATGGATTGGGTTAGCAAAATATTATCCCCAAAGATATGAGGAGTACATGAATTAAGACCTAAAAGTTGCACTTGCAAGTCCTCTATATGCAGCCTCAGTTGATGAGAGTGCAACAATGGTTTGCTTCTTTGAGGACCATGAAATCAACTTTGTACTTGCAAAGGTGAGGTATCCAGATGTGCTTCTCCTATAATCTTTAGAACTTTCCTGATGTGCATCAGAGAATAACTTGATGTCTACATCAGATGTGTAAGGATAGTACACACCTTCATTGATGGTTCCCTTTAGGTATCTGAGAATTATTTTGGCTGATTTCATGTGAGGTTTCCTTGGAGTATGCATGAATTGACTGAAGACACTTACTCCATAGAATATGTCTACCATGGTTAATGTAGCATAATGCAAACTACCAACTAGACTCTAATAGCTAGTTACATCCTTGGTTTGCTCACCATCATGAGTACGTAATTTCAAGTTCATCTCCATAGGAGTAGCTACAACCTTTGAATTCTCCATTTTGAATTTCACAAGCATGTCTTTGATGTAGTTCCTTCGAGTAAGGTACATAGCTCCTTCTGTATATTTTAATTCCAATCCTTGGAGCTATGAATGCCCCCTTGGAGTGAAATGTTACGTTTTTCCTTTGATTATTGAGTTTCTTTTATTGTATTCCTCTCAATTATGCTTTGTAGTCCAAGAGTGTTTAACTTATAGTGCCTTGGAGCTCACTTATATGGATGGATACTAAACGATTCCAAAGTATGGCTACTAGAGAAATTTTTTAGTCTTTCTTGGCTCATCTACAATGCAGTTCAAGATTTATTGATTTGCTCTCTTAATACTAGCTTTTATCTTCTATAAGTCTTTAACACCCAATTTTAGTGTTTGAACATGTTTGTATGGGTGTATATATTATTAGTCATTTTGCTAGCTACTATACGCAAGGAAATCATTGGCCATTCATTACTAGTCAACACTTTCTCTATGTATGTTCTCCTAAGGAGACTGTAGATGGAAATGATCCCATCTTCTGGTTAATGAAATCACTCTTGAGCACTTGGAGTTTACGCTTATTGTCTTGCAGTTCATCTTTCTTAGTGTTCTTACCTCTAAGCTCCAACAAGGAGTGTGTGAAGTGAAATGAGTGATGTCATTAGCTCCTTTCAAGTGGAAGATCTCAATGCAATCACCCTTTGGACCTACCCTTCTCTCTAGTGCTTTACGCATGCAATTTCTAACTACTATACCATCCTTAGTACCAATGGCTAACTCCTATGGGATTTAATTGGTCTAAGACTCCCCACATTGTCAATTGGATGAGTTGGACGATTTCCTCAGCCCATTAAGTTGCTTAGAAACTCTTGGGAATTTGTTGTGAGGATCCCCCCCCTCCTAGACCTATGAACCAAGGAGTTTCACTTCTCGGTTGTGTTCCCTAGGACCTGCATATTAACATTGTATATTTTCCCAGTTAGTACTCATTCTATTTGGAATAAATTACCAAGCTAAGATGAATAAGGAGCTTGGGTAAAGACCTAGAATAATGGTCTACCAAGAAATTTTGATTCCTAAAGCTATTATTTTAAGTATTTGGATGAAGGAATTCTTGAAGATAAAAAGATTTTCTAGAAGGATTAAACCATGCAAGAAGAAGAAAATTCTCTAAGGGTTAATCTAGGGAAAGTCAAGCAACATCTAGACAAGGTTCCATTAGTAGTTAATGAACTTTCAAAATGGGATGTATTATATATTGCTCAGAATGCTTGACCATTATGCTCAATGATTGGTATTAGTCCACCTAACTTGCCTATTACATTTGTGTGTTCCTCAAGTATGTTTGACGTGACCATTTTCCCTATACATGAGCCTTTCTACTCTAGTACTCGCCATAGGTCTTTTCTCCATTTTACCACATACATGATACACTCATATGTGGTTGTACTTTGTACTTAGGGATGTTATTTAGCTCTTACTTTAGTTCCATTCCTCATCAATATAGAGAGATATTCCAACCATCTGTATTTTGCATGTGTCTAGCTGAGTTTGTACTTCTTGTGTGTTTCTCACACCTCTACACACCCAACTGTGGTATCCGAGTACGTTGAACTCCTTCTCAAGTTTTGGTTTTTCCTATTGCAACATGCATGCACTTTTAACATTGCAAATTAACTTTGAAGCATAGGACATTGATTTTCAGCAATTAGAAAGCATTTCCATCAGTGAAATGGTGGGCAACAATGACTTGTTTGGCATGCTTCAAACTAAAGCTAAGCTTGATGGGACCAACTATCCAATATGCTCTTACATGATGAAACATGATCCAAGTTCTTCTACTTCACAGTCTTTTCACAAATGCAGCTTCTTGTTCAAGTATAGTGGTTACTCCTCAATCTACATAGAAGAAACTTAGATGGGATGGAAAAGATTCTCAATCTCATGTATTGATTACACTTTCTATGAAGCTTCATATAGTTCCACACATTCGGTCATGTTCTACATCAAGAGAGGCATGGGACACTCTTGCTTCTTTGTATGCCATGCATAATAAAGCACATGCTGCATACTTGAAGAAGCAACTTGAGGATGTTTGTATGGCTGAAAATGATATTGTAGATGTGTATTTGACATGCATCAAGGACTTGAAAGAGGAATTAAAAAACATTGATGAGATTATTTTGGATGCATCACTCATTTTTACATTGTTGAAAGGATTACTAGAATCTTTTCAAAGCTTTGCCACTACACTCCATTTGGTTGCAAAATGGGAATCCAAATATGTATGCATTTGATGAGGTTGTGCCTCTTCTTAAGAAGAGAAATCAACAATTGTTATCTCACAAAAAGGAAAAGCAAGTATGGTCAAGTTTTGAACGAGTGGTTTGACTGAGGTAACACAAGCACTTGTTATCTCACAAAAAGGAAAAGTAACTATGGTCCAAATTTGGTTTCATCAAATCCAAAGCCTTAACCTTTCTCTTCCACATGCTCCTCTAATGATGTTGATTTGTAGAAGAAGAAGAGATGAAAATATTGTTGCAAGGTTGGTCGCATACTATAGATGAGTGTAGAAAGCTTGCTAAGAACAATGAAAAGAAGAAGGAATCTGGCATGTCTATTGTTGAAATTCTTGAAATGCAAAGAACAATGAAGCCAAGATGGCTCAAGTTTTTTGGGCATGTGTTGCTACATGTCATTATGATGCATCATTGCATTCTAAATGTATGTTTGTGAGTGAGGCTAAATCAGATTGGTTCTTTGATCATGGTGCTTCAAAGAACATAATTTCACGCAAAAGATTTTTTGCATCTTTGAAAGATGCAGCCAACGGAGGAAATATGGTGTATGAAAATAATGTTTCTTATCCTATCATTGGAGTTGGAGAAATTGAGCTTACAACTACAAATGGAGGTGTGGTTCTCTTGAAAAATGCATTGCTTGTACCCAGTATCAAGAATAACTTAATTTTAGTTCCTTTGATTGTCAAAGCTGGATTCATCTATGATTTGTTGAGGATAAGTGTATGGTTCATGATTTCAACAATGGTGATATTATTGTGATGTCTGATATATTATGCAATGGTCTGTATTGCTTGGACAAATACAAGAGGGTTGCCTCAAATGCTCATACTAAAATGGAGCTTTGGCATTCTCATTTTGGTCACTTGAGTTTAAATAGTTTGCTTTACTTGCCAAAGAAGGAAGTTCTTATTGATTTTCCAACATTTGATTCCATTGAAAAACATGCATGTGAAGGTTGCATTCTTGGAAAAATGCATCATGCTTCTTTTCCAAAAGATGGTCATACACACACTATAAGAAACTTACAGCTTATTCATGGTGATGTATGTGGTCATGTCAAGACTCCATCTTTTGGGAAACATGTATATTTTGTTACATTCATTGATGATGCTACTCACCATACATGGTTGCATCCTATGAAAGTAAAAAATTGCTGATATATTTAGGTGGTGATGTGTGTGAACACACTAGGATCATCTAGGCACTTTTTTCCCTCTTTAGGAGGTCTTTTTTCCCTTGGCTTGTATATATGCATATAACCATAATGGATCACTCATCTTTGTAAATTCTAGTGGTAATACATTCAGTATTGTGTGTTGTTCTCCAAGCTTCTTCTTCTTCCTTGTGCTATTTGTGTGCTTTGATAGACCTGAAATTCCAACAATTGGTATAAGACAGGTTGTCACTTCATCTAGGGCATCGTTGACACCCTTCTGATGAGAGTCTCATAGTCACACGAAATTTGGTGAGCATAATCAAGGTGATTAGGATTTCAAGACTATTTCACTCTCTAGTGCCAAAATTGGGATCTGAGCTCATTTAGGCCTACGAATGCACTACCATAGTGCTTGTGTAGGTAATTTTGTCTTTTTGTGCCAAAAATATATATAGGTTTCTGTTCACCAGTATAAGCATCTCAAAGCCTGCTACAAGTTTAGCAGAACTCAACAAGGTAGTTATGTTCAACTTTTTGAGATACAATCATTTTTTTGCATTAGGGTATTTTAGTTAGTGGCCATGGCTGAAAGCAGTTATGTATTCCATATATTGGCTGTTGAGGATACCAATTACCCATTATGGGCTTATATGATGTTTCATGTATTGGTTGCAAAAGGATTGTGGAATATTGTGCAGGGTGTTGAAAAACGTCCTATTACACCTGCAAACACAGTTGTTGAAGGTCATGCATATGGCATTGAAAATAATGATATTCTTCATATTCCTATTTGTGTTGCGGTTCTTGCTACACAGCAAATTTGTTGGGAAGGTATAGATGCTCAGGAACATGCATTGATAGCCTTGTCTATCAAACATGACATTATTCCCCACATTCACTCCTACAAAACAACAAAGGATGCTTGGAATACATTAACTACTTTGTACCAGGCAAGGAATAAGGCTCATGTTGCTTACCTTTGAAAAGAATTGGAGAGTGAGCACATGAATGCAGGAGATTCCATGGACACTTTTTGGACAAATATCAAAGATTTGAAAGAGCAGTTGGTTTTTTCTTATGAAGTCTTGCCTAACAGTTCACTTGTGTGGACTGTTCTAAATGGTCTCCCATATTCATATCAGAGTTTTGCTTCTACTCTTCGATTGATGATGAAAGGCAATCCAAATGCCTTAACATTTGAGGAGTTAGTCTATGTTTTGTTGCAAGAAGATCAGTCTAGGCAAAAAATGTCCACTATGCATGTTGCAGATTAAGCTTTCTTGGCTAGTCAGAAGGGCAAAGGTAAATGGAGCTCTTCTACTAGTAAGCAAAAATCTACTAATTCTGCACAATCAAAGAAGAGTTGTCCAAAACTGGCTGCTAAAGAGGCAAAGAAGAAAGAGGATGGAATATTTGTTGAAGAGGCCTCTACACCCAAAATAGAGTCTGCTAATCTTGTGTAGAATGAAGAATGGGCATTAACCACTATTTGTAGTTATGACCCATGCATCTTCTCATGAATAGTGTATGTATGTAGTAGATTTAGATGTTTGGTACTTTAATAGTGGGGCCAAAACATATTACCTCATAGTGCAGTTTCTTCACTTCAGTCGAGCATGCCCCTATAGGGAATACTATCACATGTGCCAACAAATCCTCTTATCCTATCATGGGAGTTGGTAAGATCATTCTGATCACCACAGATAGTAGTTCTTTTACATTATCAAATGCTTTATTTGTGCCAAGGATCAAGAAAAATCTATTATCAATTTTAGCTTTAGCCAAGACTGGCTTGGTTGTGAAATTTGTTGATAATAGATGTACAATTCACTATCTCTCAAATGGCGATGTCATTATTACTTCTAGCATTTTATGTCATGGGCTGTATGATCTCATAGACTATGAAAAATTTGTTAATGATTCAACATGTGCAGTACATGATTCTCAAGCTTTGTCAGATGCAAAGCTTTGGCATGCATGCTGTGGTCATCTGAATTTTGCTAGTTTGCTACACCTACAGAAATCTAAAATGATGTCCTCTATACCCAAACTTGAGGCACCTATTAAACATGTCTGTGAAGGTTGTATTTTGGGCAAAATGCAATGTTCCTTATTCCCAAAAGATGATTCAATTCGAGCTACTCAGAAATTGTAGCTTGTTCACAGTGATGTTTGTGGTCCTATGCAAACACCCTCTTTTGGCAAGTATCTTTACTTCGTGACCTCCATTCCGATCGGGGGGGGGGGATATATGTCGTGATTTTAATGCATTTCTGGCTGAATGTGGGATAAAACACCAGTGTATAGTGCCATATACACCTCAACAAAATGGAATTGTTGACCGGAAGAATAGGTCACTCATGGAGATGGGGAGGTGTATGGTCAAGAGTCAAGCTTTACCACATAGTTTCTAGCTTGAGGTTGTTATGTGTGCAGCATATGTACTTAACAGGTGTCCCACTAAAGAATTGCAGTCTATCACTCCATATGAGGCTTGGCATGGTTGCAAGACATTTGTTGCTCACCTATGTGTTTTTGGTTGTCTGTCATATGCATTAGTGTCTAAAAAACAATGTAGGAAATTGGATGATAAAGCAATGAAATGTGATTTTTTTTTATACACTTCTGAAAGCAAAGCTATTGTCTGTATCATCCACAGACCAAACACATTGTGGTTAGCCGTGATGTTGTTTTTCTGGAAGATTTTATTCAACCATTACTTTCATGTACTAAGGAGACATCTATTAGCTCCAAAGATATGTATGATACTTTGTTGCCTCTTTTTACAAGTTGAGAGTCTAGTGTTGGTCTGAATGAGGCAATTTTTCAGCCTTTACAGGTTTCATGTGATGATGCAAATCATTCCATTTCTTATGTAGATTTACATGATGCGCTTATTGATGATAGAACTTATATAGAGGAGGCAAAAACTATGCCTAAATGGCTGGTGCATACTTTACGAGATAGCAAATTAGATGTATCTTTGTCATATTGTACTCGTTCAGGCTCTCATAGTGCTTCTTTTGCATCAGATTGCTATGCTATGGTTGCTTCTAGTCTCTGTGATGAGAATGATCTTGTTTCCTTTGATGAAGCACAAAATTCAGAAAAGGTCTTACAAATGCGGTCGAGCTTACAATATGTGATTGACCAGGCCATTATATGTTTTATTAATGCCATTTGGCCTTTCACATGGACACTAATGGTAAAAATGTGTATGTATATACTCCAACCATACAGAAAATACATACGGTTACAAAAGTATGAAAAAAGTATGGTTGAAAATACAATAGGTGCATGTGTGTATATATATATATATATATGTGTGTGTATGTATATGTGGGTGTATGTATCTATGTGTGTGTATGTATACATTTGTGTGTATGCATATGTATGTATAGTGTGTGTATGCATATGTATGTATAGTGTGTGTATGTATATGTGTGTATATATCTATGTATACGTGTATGTATACATGTGTATGTGTGTGTATGCATATGTATGTATAGTATGTGTATGTGTGTTTTTATATGTGTATATGTGTGTACATTTGTGTGTATGCATGTGTATGTGTGTGTATGTCTCTCTATGTGTGTGTATGTCTCTCTATGTGTGTATGTGTATGTGTGTGTCTCTATGTGTGTGTATGTATATGTGGGTGTATATATATGTGTGTGTGTGTGTATGTATATGTGTGTATGTGTGTGTATGCATATGTATGTATAGTGTGTGTATGTGTGTGTATATGTGTGTGTGTGTGTATTTGTGTGTATGCACGTGTATGTATGTGTGTGTATGCATGTGTTTGTATAGTGTGTTTGTGTGTGCATATCTACATATGT
>CM035410.1:128286895-128291895 GCA_020310875.1 Ceratopteris richardii | reverse complement strand
TTAAACCCTTAAACTAAGCTTAAATTAATTGATTTATTTAAATAAGAAATGTAGGCTAATTAGATTAAAATGATTAATTAAATGGATAAATAACTAGTGGACTATATGAGTGCTAGGAAAAAGAATGGCTTATATAAGTTGTGTAACTAAAGAGATTTAAGGAGTGGTCTCAATAGAAGATGCACTTAAAGTGAAAAAAGTTGGTTAAGAGAGAGTGGAGAGAATTAGTGAAGATGAAAAGAGAGGAGTAGAAATTAAGTGTAATTAAAGTAGAAAAGTTAAACTGGAAAGTGTGGTGGAAGTAAGGAGATTAAAGTGTGGTTGTAGATTAAAAGTTAAAACTAAAAAGAGTGGTTTAGAAATGACTTGTGTATGTATTTAAATGAGTGTTGATCTCAAGTTTCTGTTAATGTTTCTTTGCAGAAACATTGATGAATTCAAGCTATTGAAGTGAAGTAAAGAGAAGCAGCAAGATTGATGATCCATTTAAACCTAATATCTCCATTTAGTCATTTACCCAATTGCTTAGACATTTATCCAATTATCTAGACTTTACATTTGTATTAGCTTATTAATTCATTTATTCAAACCAGTTTAGCATCATATTGTTTCTATTAGTTCTTTCATGTCTTCCGATTTATACCATGCATCTGAACACAGTAGTAATAACATCATTGAACATACAACCGAATCCGTAGAATTAGTGTTAGAAGAACTTATTAAGAACAATATTACTTCGGAATCATTAGTGTCTTTATCTTATGATCAATGTTTAACTACATTCATAGCATTTTCTTCCATTGCATCTCCTGAATCACAAAGTAGTGAAGATTTATTTCCACCAACTTTAGTTAGACAAACTCAACCAAAACCTAAACTATTTAAACTATTTAAAGACCTTAGTTTCAGTCATAGAAATAGGTAATTTAAATTGTTTTGTCATTAGAACCCTTATTTTCATAAGCCTGAGTTTGCTACAGACACCCCGCGTGTGCCGAACGATTTAGGCGGACGACTTGATCCACCATCCGAGCATCTCTCACGACCCGACATTGGTGAACCTGACGTGAAAAATGGCATTGCAGCTCAGGTATAAAATTTAAATTTTTCGTGCATGTGCATACATGATATCGACAGGTTGGATTGCAGAAGCTTCTTCATCCGTGGGAGCAGTGGCTTTGTCTTTGACACCTTGCACTCTTCTAGGTGTTGAGGGTTGTTCCCTAGGGAACTGAGCGCCTCCACAAAGAGTGGCAAGTAGCTATCCTCATCTCGCCACCCGTTTCATCGACATTAGAAGCAAGAACGTTTGCACAATCATCCATTAGCAACTGATGTATTAGATTTTGATTCTATTAAAAATTGTATAAACTTATACACAAGTCACTCTTTAAGCCTCTTCTTCGATTCAGATTCCAGGTATTTATATTTGGATTTTTTTTGCTTGCACATAATTAAATGAAAATGACATCTAATGTAGAGAATCTTCTGCATGATATGGAAGCACGATTAATTTCATCTATAGATTTAAAGCTTAATTCCAAGTTTGAGTCCTTAAACTCGTTTCTTTCAATCTTAACTACAGTAGTATCTGGTTTTAATGCAAATCTTAAGTCAATAGATACTCAATCTGATCACGAGTTTAGGAATTTAGAAGGAATTCTTCATTATGAACTCTCAAATTTGAATGAAAATATGGAAACAATAGCAAATCATGTAAAAGAAATTTCATCATTCAAAACGATTGGTCATGAATTGCAAGTTTAAAAGAGAACATTGAAAGGTTAAACAATCAAATACACGAAAGTGCTACATGTGAATGCAAAGATAGATATCAAGTACGAGTTCAAAGTAGATCTATGTATTCTATTGACCAAAACCCTTTACCCGATCATAGAAAAGTTGATCCTAAGGC
The DNA here is from genome assembly GCA_020310875.1 of Ceratopteris richardii. NCBI lineage: Eukaryota > Viridiplantae > Streptophyta > Polypodiopsida > Polypodiales > Pteridaceae > Ceratopteris > Ceratopteris richardii. The sequence continues at coordinate 128,289,980 of CM035410.1, read as the reverse complement.
TTTATATCAAAGACCGAAGAGAACTGTAAGATGCTTCTGGTGTGACCAACTAGGTCATACTTATGGGAATTGTATGGCCTATGAGAAAGCATGTAGCCAACAATTGGTATTAGAAAGTGAACAGAAAAGATGTGATTATCAAACGCATCTACCATTGAGATTAAACTTAGGTAGAGGAGGAATGATAGACTATTTTGACCAAGAAAAATTTAGTCCTAAAACCAAACTTCAAAAACAATGGAAACCTAAGAGTCATAATGAGAAAAGCAATGTATGTCAATTACATTCTATGAACACCAAGATTGTGCCTAAATGTGAATGTTTGGACAATGATCAAAACCTTATTAAACCTAAATCTATGAATAACATTGATCTTCAAATTATATCTAAGGAACAAGATACATTGAAAAAGTTTAAGAAAGAAGAAGATGTAAAGATAAAAGATGATGAAAATGAACAATCAATTGATGGAAATATAGACATACAGGCGGTTAAAACAGAACCTAAAGTCATAGAAATTGACAATAAATGTGATCAAAATAAAAATGATGAAAGAATAGTACAAACATCTGAAGACGAAAATCTTCAACTTCAATCAGAACATGACAAGAATATGGGAAATTGAGTACAAGAAGCCATATGGAAGATTGAAAATAATATCAAAAACTCATCTAAAGTTAAGAAAAAGGAGAAGAATTTAAGTGAATAGTTTTATTGTGATGGAATTGTTTATTGAAGATAAAACATTTCAAATTTTGATTTTGCTTGCTGCATATATGCTGTTTTCCTAAAAATTGAGAAACATATACCTAAATTGTTTAGTTTTATGAAGTTTTAATGTTTGAAAAGCTAATTACAAACTTATGATTAATTTTACATTACGATTTGTTTAATCAAAAGAATTCTAAAATATGAAAACACAAAGTTTGTTTCAAATTAAACAAAAACATGTTTGTAATTATGCTTGCAAATAATTTTGATCAATATGCTTGTCATTTCCTAAACTTATGATAAATTTATTATTTTTTTTTTCTTTCACAAATAAGAAGAAATCTATTATGAGGAACAATTATGAAGAATTGAAAGAAATATATATGATATAAATATGATCATGATAAATATGAAGAACATGAAAATATGTTACAATATGATGATGATTTTATTGATATACCATATGATGAGTAAGAGGAACTTTTATAATCCAGATATGAATTTTTCATTGATATCAAAAAAATGATGCTCATTTATAAAGATACAAGTTAAAAACTTTGAACATTTTGATTTTTCCTAAATTTTATGAACTTTGTTTCATAGGTTGAAAAACCTATTGAAAAAAAATTAAGAATGCATTATTTATGACAATTATAACCACTATGAATTTTTTATGATTAAATTTGTGATATGATAGAATATATGAATTTATATTTGCAAGATAAATGATAATGAAGATTACTTGTTTTGTAGCTTCTATTTTATAAGTGATTACAGGTTCTGAAGATGCATGGATCAAAGCAATTGAAGATGTTATGCCAAAAGTTCTGATGAATTTAAAGAGAGCAAATTGAAGATGAAGCAGATTGAAGATAAAATTGATTTTAGGTCGTATTTTTCTTTGTCATACAATTTAGATTTATGTATTTTCTTTGCATTCATATAAAACTAATTGATAAAAACTGGAATGAAGAATATTAATTTATAAAGGACTCTATTTAACCATATTAGGAAAATAGACATAATTTATATTTCTACATTTATAGATTAAGTGAGATTTGCTAAAAATAGAAGGATTTGTAGTTCATTTAGATAACGAAAGTAGTTGTATATGTGTAGGAGCATATTGTTGCATGATTCATGTATGTGAAAACCTATATCTTTCTTGTCCATGCAGCTAGATCCTTAGCTCGGGTTAAGGGGTTAAGCCTTTCCCCTTTAAAACAAAAAAGTAGCGAAAAAAAAAAAAGAATATTGACATGGAAGTTATACCTTCTTCCACCCCAAAAAGGTATTTACATTTATTATCGATATGAAGTTTACATCATATGTATATGAAGAAACTAGTTGTGAAAAAACACATCTAGTGATTAAAATTGGGCATACAAGGCGGCTGTCTGTCCAAGTAGATTTAGTAGATTTCTTTGGCATGCTTGATTGCTCATATGTGAATGCATATATATGACAAAACCTGCATTTGAATGAATGAAAATGAATTCTGCTTTAATACTAATCTTTACATAATTTATAAATGGATAAAATGTAAACTAATGTTTGTTGACTGAAAAGGTTAATAGTTTACCTTTATACTTTAATATGTTTTCATTGCCAGATGTAATTGAAATAAACTTCATGTGCATGTTGAAAAGATTTAAAATTTGATAAAATTAAATATATTTAAAAAAGAATTGATGTTGTTCTATGATTTAATTTCAGGATAATCATTGAAAATGCTGCTTCCCTTAAATCTGCAAGTTGGCCCATCGAGACGATGTGCAGGTTTGGTGGCGGTGGATGTTGGGAAGATTTGCATCTTCCAATTGAAGACCCGAAAAATTAAAATATTAATTCTAAACCTCTTTTATATCACTGTTGATCAGTTGTGTTAATTGGATTAACTATTTTGAAAGTGTTTTCAGGTATGAAGGATGAAGCAGGACATATGTTCATGTTAGGGTTTACCCTAATTACTCATTTAATGAGAATTTCCTATTTTTACATTCAAGAATTATGGGTATTCAGCCTAGGGTTTCTTGAATTCATGTGCTGTTTATAAGATTTGGTTAATGTTAAGGGTTTAGATTATTTATAATGGGTTAAAGCTAGGGTTCAGAAGGATTTTAATGGTCTAACCCAGGGGGTTTTATGGGTTTCCAATAGGTTTTCTAGGATTTACTATATTTAAAGGGTTAACATAGATGGTATTCAAAAACATTAATATCTAAATTACATATTTCTGTATTAACATTAAACTATGTCATTAAAAATTACTTTAATTAAATATGTGTATTTAAATACTAAGGTTCTAATTAATTAAACCCTTAAACTAAGCTTAAATTAATTGATTTATTTAAATAAGAAATGTAGGCTAATT